>VDFB02283235.1:0-76369 GCA_007258455.2 Sequoia sempervirens
AAAATGAGAGTTAGCTAGGTTGTGGTTGCAAAAATCATCATTACCATTGTAATTATTTGAATCCCGTGAGCTAGAAGAAATAGTCATGCAAGTGGGATCCAACAAGGTAGTGCACTTGATAAGGATTGGAGGTGTAGTATCACTAGCAAGATCTTTAACTCGAAGCCAGGTGCAATAGTAGATTGTAGGAGGAGTTTCATCAATAGTGATAGAAGGTCTCAAGTCCCTAGGGGGGTTAGTGGGGTCAAAGATAGTCAAGGTTTTCTTATGCAAAGTGGCAAGGGAGGGAAGTAAAATCACATAAAACTTACAAAGTAATAATATAAGGCCCTGGTTAAGGGGTAAATTATTTTACTTGGTCTAAAAATTCCTAACAAACTACTTAAGAAAAGACATGATCCAAAAGGGGAAATTCATCATGATATTATACCTAATATGAATAAGAATAGGGAAAATACCCTTCAAGAGTAACATACCTCATGATGCATATCCCTTCTAGGTAAAGCTCAATATCCTTTGCAATAAGCTTAGGGGTTACCATAAATGAAATGCCACCAACATTCACAATCACATCCACCCACGAATTGGAAAACTCCATGGAAATTTTGGGGTTGACACACTACATGCCCTCCACATATGAGGCCAACTTTCCCAATTCAAGAATCACCTAGACATCTTTATCTTTCTTCCAACCATCACAAGTAGCAGGTTCATTTTGGACCAAATCCCATCCCATCGTGACACCCAAAACAATTAGAGCAATGAAATACCAGTAACAGAAAAGGATATTTCGATTCTAGAGCCACAAATAGTAATAAACTATCAAAAATTGATTAGGAGGCTTAAGTTGAAATAAATGACACACATGGCAATCATCCAAATGATCTAAAAACAAATCTAACTTGATCTCATTTGGACAGTACTTTGACATTATTATGAATTAATTCAAGCACCTGACTATGGACTTAATGAATATCATCCCATTTTACAAAATTTAGAGTAGAAGCTCCAAGAATTTCTAAGGCATCGATGACTTTGTTGCTGCTCCTAAAAACATGATTCACACTAGTATTCCTTATACTAATCATGAGATTTTTAGCTGAGGACACAGGGTCCTAAAGATTCTAGTAAGAAGAGGAAATCCAAATCACCATAAGAACCATATTCCTTGAGTCCCCTTTGATGATTAAGTTAGAAAAACTGGCTTGTGTGGAAATTTTAATTTTATGGAAGGATGCAGCCACCTCAACAAAACTAGAGAATGTTATCCCCAAATTAACTACATAATCCAAAACAAACCTCTGTTCATGGTCTCGGATGACCCCACCACCACATGCTTTACCTGAGTTAGGTTTCATCGAGCCATCAAAATTGAGCTTCAGCCAACCAGGCTTAGTGAGGAGCTTAATTCTTTGGCATATTTATAGCTTGTAGTGATGCAATTATTTTTGAGGATGTAATTGTTGTTAAATGAAATCATATATTTTTTGTGAAAATAATTCTACAATCAGTCTCAACAATGAGTCACATGATTATTGTTATTCAAAGTTGTGGAAAACATCTTTGGTTATGTGCATGATCATCGTGGAAAAAAAGGCCCTTAAGTGGCGAATTTAAAAACAATTCAAAGTTAGATAACTTGACGTAAAAATTTCAATAAGTTATCTATATTATTTGAAAAATATGTAAGAATAGAGTCTATAACAAATTGAATTTTTTTTGTAAACTACTAGATTTTTTTTAAAAAAATCTATTTGGTGAAAATTTTAAATTTCAATACAGTAGTGCTTAAATTTTAGGGAAAAAATAAGTAATTGTCTATCTGACCACTCTAACCATAATAAAATGATAATATTGTTTTCTAAGATTTTAGATATAAGTAGAGGACTCATGGTCCAATGTGATAAATTATTTTTTGTAGTTTTTTTCAAAGTAAATAATTAATTATGAATTTTTTGTTACAACTTTTAAAAAATATAAAAACTCGTATGTCTGACCACCTTAACTTGGTCAAAACTTCATGTAATTCAATTTTTTTAAATCCTATAGTATGTGAAGAATAGAATGTGATGCATGTTTCAGATTCAAAAAATGTGACTTTTGAAAGCTATAGCTTTTTTTCAATCATCCTATCAATCAGAACTTTAGTCGTAAGTCAAATAGAAAATGAATAATATTTATTTATTAAATTCAAAGTAAAGCATAATTTATATTGGTTGAAAGTTTAGAATCTCCTTTAAAAACCCTTTTCATTTCATCAATTTTGGGTAAAAAAAAGTTGTTAGCCATATACACTACACATACCCATCATATCGCCACTTTTGGGCCCATCATGATCTTGCACATACCCATTTTCTTTGCAATTTTTTGGACTCAACCCCTGGATGGGTTTTGAATGTTGACCATCCCTGCTTGTGACTATAATGTGAAATAATTTTCCCTTACAATCCTTAACATATGATGTTGATCATGCATTTGGGATATGCATTAATTTTTTTTTACTAGACATGTTTCCCATGTTCTTTTTACTTCTTCCTTCTATTTTATTGAGCCATTGTTTGAAGGAAATCGGATCCTCTTCATATGAGAAGGAATAAAAAGGAAACAATTATGGAAGCCATGTTGAAAGTGTAAGAAGAGAAACTCATAGGTACATGCTTTAGTAAATTAGTTACTTTATATATAATTATAGATGGTGGCTTTGAAAAAGAAAATGGGTCTACACATATTCCAAATTTGAAACCTATATTAATATGCTAGACAATTTGACAACTTAAAGTACTATGTGCCATCAAACTTATTTGAAGGAAGGCATAACTATTGAAATTTGTTTACTCACATTGTTTTATCCGCAAATATCTTAGTTCCCTCATTTTGTGTGTGTGCTTGAAGTGAGCCACTATTAAAATAATTTCCAACCTTAATATGTAGTAGTAAAATTGTTTATAATCATAAATTTTCTTTTCATTGGACATTTTTTCAATGAGACTTAAATAGAAAAAAAAATCATTCTATTTTTAAGAACACATTAATACTACTTTTCAAATCATTTAAGAACACAAGCATAATTATAGGATAGACTATACATATAAAAGGAGTGTACTTTCATGTGTTTTTTCTATATTAGCAATTTAAACATTCCTAATTGCTCGAGAAATTTTCATTGGTCTAATATGTAGAAAGATTTATCATTTGGATTATTCAACACATTGTTTGGTTCATCTCTTTATAATTTTTTTCTAAGGCTTGTATTTTATTGAGTTAGTAATTTGTGTGTCTTAATAGGAGTTACAAATAATGAATATCTATGGCACAAAAAATAACTTGGGTTACTATTGTTGGTTTTTAAAATTACCCTAATAATTGATTGATATTACATTTCCTTGACTCTCATGGTGGGGCTCTTCACTCTAACTATACATTTATAAAGAGAAGTATTAGCTATGAAGAAACATAGACAAACCAAAGATACAAGAAAATAAACAAAGTATTTGTTGGAAATATTAATTGTTGAGCCTCTTTACATCATCCCTTAGCTCATCTACCTGTCAAGAGCCTTTTCAATCCAAATTTACCTTTTGGGATCTCCATCCCTATTTTTCTCTTGACAACTCCATAATTTAATGTGGTAGGAAATTTGGAATTTCCAAAATTAACTATGGTAGGTGAGTTCAAATTTTGAGTGGAAATTTTGTGAAGACAAAAGGAATGAATGAAAACAAAATTTAGTCAGTTTTTGTGTCACAATAGTCTAAAAAGGGATTTTTTTGTGTGGGTTATTTGTGTGATTTTGAGAGGCTCCCGAATAGTAGCAACTATATTTTTTTCTATACATGTTTTCAGTGAGTAGGTAAAATCTCTTGATCGCTTAGTGTTTTCTAGGAGCAATAGATTGCTCTAATTGAATATAAAGAAAGAGAGCTCTAAGAAGCTCCTAATAGTTTCTTGATTTTGTGGGTGCAACTCTAGATTGCTGCAAGTTTCATTTGTGATTAGTAGATTGTAGTTTCATGTTTGAAATCATTTTGTAAATATTATTTTCTAGTTAATACAAGAAGAAAGTTTACTTGCCCATTTTTTGTGTCTCGAAGTCTATTCCACAATTTTGTTTTGTATTCCTATATTTTTTGGGAAAATAGGAAAAAAAACCTACAGGTTTTATTCTATTTGAATTTTTGACATAGTATCTCATCCATAAGCTCCATTTCTTCATGAGTTGGGGCATTTATTCTTTTGGGTGTTTTATTTTTTTCTTGTTGGATACATGGTTGGAGATTAGGGGAAGAGTTGGAAGCAAACATTGTCCTTTAATGGACATAACTATGATGTTTGGACAAATAATATGAATACCATAATGGTTGCAAATAATATCAATGGGTTCAATGATGTGACTAATCCAGCAACATATGTCATTCTCACAAAGAACCAAAAGACATAGTTGTAGGAGTTGAGGAGGAAAGATGCAAAATCATTGAATCTGATTGAAGAAGCCTTGATAGAGTCCATTTTTTCCATAATAGCAACAACTAACTATGTAAATGAAGCTTGGGAAATCCTCCAAACTAGCTATAAAGGGGCTAATAAATTCAGATTGGTGAAGCTCTAGATGCTTCAAAGAGATTTTGAGACTCTCCAATGAATGACAGTGATTCCATCTCAGTTTTTTACAAAAGACTCTCAGGTCTAATAAACCAGTTGAGGGTGAAAGGAGAATTCATTGAATACTAGAGGATTATGGAGTAGATCCTTACAAGTTTACCGAAAACATTCTATGTAGTTGTGATTTCCATTGAAGACACAAAAGATATCTTTACATTATCTATTGATGAGATGATGGGTTCTCTGCAAACCCATTAGTAGCTCCTTAATATGTATCAAATTTCTTCCCAAGAGAAAAAAATCAAAGCTCAAGACAATACAAGAGGTAGGGGGAGAGGTAAAATTAGCTTTGGACATAGTAGAGGTAGATCCAGATATGGAAATGATGGAGAGGATAGCTCAGGATGAGCACACAACCAAGATGGAGCAAGTAGATCATAGTCCAACTCTAGACAAGACAAGAAGAAAAACAAATCAAGTCAGAAGGGTGACAAGAGAAATATTGAATGTTATTATTTCCATAAATTTGGCCATTATGCAAGTGCTAAGAAAAAGAGTGTGATCAGTCCAAGCAAAGTCCAAATATGGTTGATGAAAAAGTGGTTGAAGGTAATGAGAAGAAGTCCTTCATCATGTGCAACATTGTTAAGCAAGGGGGTGATAAGATATGGGTTTTAGATAGTGGCTTTAGTAACCACATGAGTGGCAATTAAAGTTTATTTTCTTTCATTGATAAGAATGTTAAATCTGAAATAGAAATGGAGAACAATGAAATAGTTCTAGTTGTGGGAAATGGGTCTATGATTTTTGAACCAACAATAGTGAGAAGAAGGAGATTGATGACATTTATTTTCCCTTGGTATAAAGCACAATCTAATGATTATTGGATAATTGATCCAACAAAGTTACAAATTTTTGATGGAGAAGGCTAAATGCATCATTTATGAAAGGATGGAAGAAAGAATGTAATTGTAGTAGTATAAATGATGAAGAATTGCAACAAAATGTGTAGCAATGTAGTAGCAAGCAACCTTCAAGGTAGTCATTCAAGACCCTTCCAAGATATGGAATCTCAAGTATGGAAACTTATGCTATACTAGTTTGAGTATTTTTTCAAAGAAGGGTATTGTTGGAGGTTTACCAACCATATTAGAGCCTATTAGTAGATGTGAAGCCTTCATGTTAGGCAAGAAACCTAAGTGGACCTTTCAATTGGGATATTCTAGAAGGGAAAGATCACCATTGGAGCTAGTTCAACCTAATTTGTGTGGTCCTATGCAAGTAATTTCTATTGGTAAGAGCCAATATTTTATGACCTTCATAGATAATTACAACTATAAGACATGATTTTGTTTTTTACAGCATAAATCTAAAGCTTTTGATAAGTTTGTAGTGTTTACAGCTTAGGATGAAAAGGAAAGTGGGAATTTCATCAAGTTCCTAAGGTTAGATAGAGGGGTAGAGTATACCTCAAATCAATTTGTAAATTTTTGAAAGAAAAATGGCATCAAGAAGGAGCCAACAACTTGCTATACTCCATAAAAAAAGGAGTGGCTAAGAGAAATATTAGGTCCATCGTGGAGATGGAAAGGAGCATGCTAAAAGAAAAGGGAATTCCAAATAAAATTTGGGTTGAGGCTATAACAACAATAGTTTATTTGATAAATAAAATTCCTAGAAAGAATTTTTTTGGTAGGATTGCACAAGAGGCATGGAAAAAATGCAAGTGGACTTTGAGCACTTGAGGGTGTTCATATGGGTGTTCATATGTACTTGTGCCAAGATAGAAAAGAAAAAAGTTGGATGAAAATGGTGAGAAGTGTATTTTCATAGGTGATAGTGAAGAGTCCAAAGCCTATAGGTTGTATAACTTGGTCACAAGAAAATTGTCATCAACAGAGACATGGAGTTCCTAGAGAATGAGTAATGGGATGGATTGATAGTTTCTAATAGCTCAGAACCACTCTTGAAAACTCATGAAGAAGGAAAAATAGAACAAGAAGTGAAATAATATGAGCCTACAATCACTCTTGATAGCTCTGGACCACTCTCGACTACTCCTAACTGCTCTTGACGTAGGTAGAAAGTTAGGAAGATAGTCATAGATAGCCAAAGAATTGGTCCTAGACAGCTCCAAATAAATCTTGATAGCTCTTAACATGAGTAGATAGAAAGGAAAGTAGCCGTGCAAACAAGTAGAGGATTAGCTCCTAAGAGCTCCTGACACCTATGGACAGGGTCTGTTTAGCAAATCAGCAATAGTAGTGAAAGTTCAGATCCTTCTCTTGCTTCCCTGATGCCAATAAAGACCAAAATTCTAAGGGAGATCTACCAAAATAAAAATTATGATGAATATTTTATGAGTGTGAATTTTACATTTTTTTTGATAGTGATCCAATTTATTTTGAGGATGTTGTGAAAGAGGAGAAATGGTGTGAGGCCATGGATGAGGAGATAGATGCAATAGAGAGGGATGAAACATGGGAGTTAACTAATTTTCCTCCCAACAAGAAATTAAATGGAGTTAAATGGGTATATAAGATCAAAAACAATCTCGATGGAAGAATAGAAAGGCATAAAGCAAGATTAGTTGTGAAGGGATACAAACAATAGTTTGGGAGAGATTATGATGACAAATTTTCTCCAATAGAAACGATGGAAATCATGTGGAAATTCATAGCAATTGAATCCCAACAAAAATGGAAGGTGTTTCAAATGGATGTGAATTCCACCTTCCTAAATTGGGTGTTGAAAGACGAAGTTTATATGGAGCAACCAGTTCGATTTGAAGTTTCGGGTCAAGAAAACAAGGTATACATACTTATCCCATAGAAATTTGGACCCTCATGAGAAAAAAATACCATTTCATGCACAATTAGACACACTTTTCACCCCTTTACATCATTTCCCCTAGAAAACAACATTTATAGGCCCTTAGAACTATTACTTTTGATCTAGAGGCCCATTTCACAAGTGCAATCACATAAAACCCAAAAAACAAAATTTAATAACATCATACCCTGACAACCCACTTTCAAAAAATAGTAGTGGGACCCATTCAACACCTTGGGTGAATGAGTCCCCTTTGGTGGGATCAATTCACCAAGGGTGGTGAATGAGTTCCCTTCTAGGGAAAATTCAAAATTAAATGGAAATTTAATCAATTTAACTTTTGTTTCCAGTGGATGTCAGCCTCTTAGGTCTAATTAATAGGAAAACAAGATGTTTTCTCCTATAAATACACATTTCAATTCATTTTAAACAATATTTATTTTTATCATTTTTAACATTTCAAGAGTAAAAGGTATTCTTACAACAAGTTTCATTAGCAAAAGTTGAAGTTTTAGGACAACAAACTAGGGTTTTTGTGGTTCTTGAAGCTCACTAATCTTGTCAAGATCCAACATTGCAAAGGGTTGATGATGGATTCCTATGGTTAATCATGAATAAATCTAGGTTGAAGAGGTTCAAATTGCCACCAAATCAATACTAAGGACTTGGTTTCCTATTGATTCCATGTTGCATTTTTACTCTATCTTCAAACTAAGGTTTGCATTGTATTTTTTGAAAATTTTCCAATCATTTCTTATCCATGTTTTATGTGTTGTAAGGTTTCTAAGGATAGAGATATTTCATCCTCTTAATAATTCTTTCTTGTCTTATTTTAGAGCAATAGAATAAGGTTTTTGTCATGATTGACCCTTTCCTAGTCTTTAACACATGTAAGGCTAGGATTTATGCAATTTTTCCTCTATTCAAGGTTTTATTACCTACCTAGGGGTTTGACCAAGGAAAAACCCCCATTAGATCAACTCTTTTAAGTTGTTTTGCATGAATTTTCTAACATCTAGAATCAGGTTTCCATAAAAATATGTTGTGTAGGTGTCAAGGTAAAAATCTAAGTTTTGAGTTTGTAGAAATCATAAAGAGGACTGATTCACTATGCATAGGAAATGAGTCTAACCTAAGGTGAGAAATTGAGTTAGATGTTTCAAATCCATGGCTGTCAGAAAATAGATTTCGTGTAGAACGGTCCTGATCTAGGATTGATTCACCCAAGGTGGTGAATGAGTCCCACTCACCCCAAGTTAAAATTTCATCAGCTTTTGAGATTATCATTCAGTTCTCTATAGTCTTCCAGGTGCACACATTCTAAGAAATAGCCTTTTTCTTAGTGCAAAATTGCATTTCATTCATCATTTTCAATCCTTTTACATATCACACTATGTTTACAAACAAGACACAGATCTTGGTTTAGCACTCATTTTATTTCACTTTAGTCAATCAATTGTATTTATCTAAGTTTATTTACATCATATCACATTGCATAAATCCTACTTTTAGTTACACATATAAGCATTTTTGGACTTGGATCTCTCTCCTTTTAGGTGAAAACCTTAGAAGAGCAAGAGAATCATTTTTTGTCCCAATAATCTATGTTAATTTTGGTGAACTTGACTTTTGAGCATTATAACATTTAGATCTACATTTCTAATTACATTTTAGTTCTTCATTAGTTTAGGCTCTTGTATTTTTTTAGGATTCCTAGAAGCATTGCATGCCTTTCCATCCCTGCATTTTCATTCTGGATTTGCATTGTATAGAGTTCAAATTCTATAGAAAAACACAACAAAAAATTAAAAAAACATTAAAAAATTCATCTAGATACTGGAACTCATTCACCACCTAGGGTGAATTGGTCCCTTTCCATCTCTGCATTTGCATTTTGGATTTTCATTGTACAGAGTTCAAATTCTACAAAAAAACACAACAAAATTTAGAAAAACATTAAAAAATTCATCATAATTTCAAGATTTTAATTTCTTGCATTGCATCTTTCTAGTTTTTGTCATTTCCTTTTTTTTTAGTTTAAGTTTTCTCTATTTTCTTAGTGTGGAGGCTAAATCTGCATTTTGCTCAAAAAAAAACAAACATGAGTATTGTTAATTGAATCAAGAAAATCAGATATAGAATCCCTATGAAATAATGGATCATGCTACCTATGCAAACAAAGAAGTAAGATATCAAAATAAACTAAGTGAAAGCATAAGAAATCAAGAGTCAAACTCCATCTCATAATGGATTGGTGCTTCTGTGGAAAGAAGCCCTTTCCCAATCCTTTGCTGAGCTCAATTATAAAATGCTTTGAAGATGGAGTGAAATGGACAAAATTAGCTCTCAATTGAAGAGAGTAACTTTGCATGAAGATTTTTGATCATTTGATAAAGAATAATCCTTCCATTTATAGAATATTTTCATGAGAGGAAAATCCCAATGGATGAATGTGGGACAAATATTTAGCCAATGAGATGGACCCACGTGTCACCATGTGATAGGTTGGAGGATGTGCAAGTTTTGGGTAATGTGCCAAAGAGGGGGGAGATTCAAATTTGAATTTGAGAGTTAAATGCTAAGTGGGGGACATGTAAGAGAGAAGTTATTTCCATGTTGGAATGGAAAAGCCAACTTGCTTTTCAAATTCAAACTTAGAGAATATTCATAAAAGATTCTTTGTTGAGGGAAAATGAGGATTTTATAAATGAATTAAAATTCTTTATTGAGGCAAGTGGGAAAAGGTAGAGGATGTGATTGGTAGTTAGATTAGATTATTCATAGTTCGATTATCTTAAGATGATGATTAGGGGTTTTTACCCATTTTATTTAAATATTTTGATTTATTTAAATTAAGAGGGAGAAATATGAATTTTGAGATTTAATTAAATAAAGTTTAGTTTATTTAATTACAAGGATGATGCAAGATAAAGGTTAATTAATTTGAGAAAGATGAATCTAGGAGATGATTTATGAAAGACAAAATGTTATGATTTGATTAAATTGATTTATTTAATCAAATAAGGTAATGATGGGCTTAAATTAAATAAAGATAATTTATACAATTTAAATGGACGATCTTTAGAGGTTGAACTAAATAAACATGATTTACCTAATGAATGGATGAATGTGTATTTGATTTATGAATGTGATTATTTTTAAGTTGACAATGGATGATCCCACAATAGTGGTTTACAATTTTTGGCCAAATTGGACACTAGAATTATGATTTTTAACTAAATCTTAACTTTCAGGCACCTATAGAGGCTAGACCATGAGGAGTGTGAAGATGATGAAAACTAGAGTTTTGTGAAAAAATTTTTGTAGATTCTACATAATTGTTTTTCAAAAAAATTGAAATATGATTGCACTTCCTTTTCCATCTCCCTCGAAAACTAGTTTTTTTTAGAAAACAACATTTTTAAATAGTGATGCTCACCGTATAACGCATAAATTTTTTTCCATGGAGGATAAAATTATAATTCTTTAAAATTTAAATTTGTAACTCTGATATATAGTGTTTCCACTTGGTTAGATTTTTTTTATTGAATATTTTTTCTTTAATCAAGTTTTGAAGTCAAACGAATTACAATTCAGACATAGCGCGACCGTATAATGTGTAACCATTTTTGTATGTATCAAAATTGAATTTTATTTTTTTGTTGGATCAAGGACTTCAATATCTAGTGCACTCATATTTTTTAAAATTTATTTTTGATAATCTACTATTTTTCCACATGTGCAAAACAAAGAGTTTTATTTTCGGCGAGAAACATATATTCACAAGAAATAGAAAATATATATAATAATAAAATTAAATTTATTTAAAATTATAATTTTTGGGAAGCTTATATAATAACAACTAAAAAATTAAAAAAATAAATTTTAAATGAATTTATTTGATCGCCCAAAAGGTAAATCAAAAGTGGGTTTTTATCATCATTTTGATAGGTGTAAAGGAGTCTTCGTTATAGGTATGGCTTAAAACTAGCGGTGTTCTATCCAAGGGAGTTTGATCTAATATAGTTTGATCAAATCCTCTTCAACTAGAATGCTTTAAATGGAAATTTTTAAGGCTTAAATCATTATATTTTCTAAAAATATTTGATTTTAGCAAAAATTAGAATCTCCTAGATATTGTAAACCAACTTTGTGGGATCACCCCATTGATGCTAATTCCACATGTCTACATTTTTCCCCTCTTTGAAGCAATGTACTTCCTGGGTTGGTTCAAAGAATAAACTTCTGGTGATCAAAATTAAAAAAAAAAATCTTTTTTTTTTGGATGCCCTAGCGGAAAGAAGTACACTAGTACATTTTCCCCTTGAGAGATCAAGCAAAAAGATTCGATTTGAGGGTCAATCTAGAGACAAAGAGGTTCAAAATGAATGTATGGATGGTTATATTGACAATGCATATGACATGGTTTTAAGAGGCTTAGAATAACCAATCTATATTATCCTAATCAAATTAAATGATGATATGATGTGTGATGGATGAGATGGATGATGTGATATGCTATGATTATGCAAATGTATGATTTTATGCAATGCTTAAACTAATACATCTATATTATGATGATGAACATGCATGTGAGATGGTATGTAGAAGATTGATAGTTTGTGGATGTATGATGGATGCACTGGTGATGATGATTAACTATTCATGATTTAATGTTAGTGCAGAAAAGAAGAAATTGGATGATGACAAGAGGATCCAACAAGCCAACTTTATGAGAGATGGTGATGAGAAATGGATGTTTTTCTTATCAATGATTGGGATTTTAAAAGGGTAACTTACCTTATGTTTGATAACACACCTAAGCATGATGCATCCAGGTATAAAGGACCAAGATGGCATTGTACTTAGTGCAATTGACTTTGACTTGACAAATAGATAGGAGTATTCTTGTTCACACCTTACATATAAAAACCTTGCTAGGATGCACTTTAGAAGTTTCAAACACCTCAGACCAAAACACGGAAAGGTATAACCTATCAATGAACTAGTCAGCAAGTTTCCCAGAACACCCTCCATACATATCTAACAAAGCAAGTATTCATCAAGGTTATTTTACAAGAATGTCCAACAAGGACAACAGACAAAAGATAATGAGCATTGCCCCATTCCTATCTCTCTAAATCCCTTTTTTTGGACATCATCAAGAGGTTATAGGAATGAGCAAAAAGAGATAAGTCAAAAGACCAAGATAAAGTAAAAAAAAGCTAATGTTCTTCAATAGTGCTAACCAAAACTATTACCAAAATATAATGCCCATTGTAGGAAGGATGCATCCTAGGACATGTTAGTGGATGGCGGCACATCATTTCATTTATCCAAAGTGTTCTTTTTGATAAATAATGCCAATTATATGAAGGAAACATCCTACGACATTATGTTATCTGATGATTGAAATCAAACTAATTTGATGATAGGCTAGCGAAACAAAGAATTGACCAACTTGTTTACATACTGACTTAAACCTGAGACTTGACATTTTTATGTTTTACTTTTAACCTTTGAGACTTGTTTCTAATTGTTTCACCAAAGGTTGAGGATGATGATTAGTTTATTATGAGTGGTGTTTATTGTGGGTGCAAGCGAGATGAGACAGATGGATTTTTTTTAAATATTTGGATTTTTTTTTTGAGTTTTGTAATGTTTTGAGGTTTTTTTTGGTATTTTTCAATATTTTCAAATGTTTTGATTTTTGATTTTCTGATGTTTTTGGGTTCTTGATATTTTTACCAAGAGACTAACCTAAAGACCTATCCTAGGGGCCTCAGGGGCTGATCAATAGATTAGCCTTTCCTACGTTATACATGTAAAGACCACATAGTTCGACTAATGACGATCAATTTACAAATTAATATATACATGATGAAATGTCAACTTATTTTGACAAAATCCTAAAGGACTGACCTAAGTGTCTCGGAGGATGATCAAAGATCAACCTTTCCTATGTTCAAGGCTCAGAGACCCATAGTTCGACAAGACGACCTTTTTTTACTATTTGAATGACTTTTTCACCTATTGTTGGGATTTTGATATGTTTCAATGTTTTTGGTTTTTTTTATTTTTTGATGTTTTTGGATTTTCTGATGTTTTGATTTTTTTCCATTTTCTAGTTTTTCTAATATTTTGATGTTTTTGGATTTTATGATGTTTTGATGTTTTTGGATTTTCTAATTTTTAGGAATTTAAGAATATACACTAATTTGATCTGATGAGAACATGCTCCCAGCATGATGCAATAGACTACTTTGATAAAGGTAGGACCAAATAACCTTGAGGATGGGTTGAGTAGTACTAGGAGGGATCATGATACAAACACAGGACCAAGCTATGATGCAGATGCATTGGATGAGTGATGGATGGAGATTTGAATCTGATGAATGATGTAGAACAAATTGTAAAGATCCTAGTGGATGGAAAGTGCTTATTTACACAAGGTGCCTATTTGCCAGGTTTTCACTAGGGTACCTGCCCAAAGTGCCACCGAAGTGGTTTTCACTAGAGGACAATTTTTTTCTTTATTGTTTTCAATCCTTTTTCTAATTTTTTTGGATTTTTTTATTTTTCATTGTTTTATTGTCACCAAGACACCTATTTGCTAGGTTTTCACTAAACTAAGCATTTTTTCAGGACATTTTTTTTATTTTTTATTTTTTGGTTCTATACCTTGAAATATTTAGGCATAATTTTTTTTGAGATGAGAGCTATTCATGGGATCTTGCAGAGGTTCCCCTTTGGGTATTGATAATTGATATTCCCCTGACTTATAACTTGTTGTGATAACGAATGGTCCCAACCAATTGAGTTCAAATTTTCCTTTGCTACTTAGGTTTGGGACATTCTATTGATTCTCCTTTAATACCAGTTCTTTGACTTGGAAAGTTTTGCTTCTGATTTTCTTATTATGGCTCCATTTGAGTCTATTTTGATAGACTTGCAAATTATTTAAAGCATATATACACTACTCATCTAGTAGCTCTAGCTAATTTAGTCTTGATACTCGGTACTCTTCATCTGGGATGAGGTTTTGCAATGATATCCTAAGTGATGGGAGCTCAATCTCAATGGGGAGTACTACTTCTAATCTATAGACCAAGGAGAAATGGGTGGCATCGATTGGTGTGCAGATGTTGGTTCAATAGGCCTAGCGGGTGAGATTAAGCTGAAAATGCCAATCACGACTTGTGTCATTGACTATTTTCTTGAGGATTTTCAAAATAGTTTAATTAGTGGCTTTTGCTTGTCCATTTCCATGGGGATAGTATGGGGTGGAGAAGTGATGTTGGATTTTGAATTTTTCACATAAGTCATAGACATCTTGATTCTTAAATGGTGTCCCATTATCTGAGATAATGGCTTGTGGAACACCATAGTGACAAATGAGATAGTTTAGGATGAACTTTGATATCTGCTTCCCAGTTATATACGTCATGGGTATGGCTTCCACCCAGTTAGTGAAGTAATTTGTGGTGGTTATGATGAATTTGTGGCCATTAGATGAAGTGGGAGTGATTTTTCCAATGAGATCGAGTCCCCACTCTGAAAAGGGCCATGGTGTGACGATGGGATGAAGCTCTTGAGCTAGAGCATGGATGGGATCCCCATGCTACTGACAATTTTGAAACCTTTTGACATAGTTATGTGCTTCTCTTTCCATTTTGGGCCAATAATACCCCATCCTTAGTAGTTTCTTGCCTATGGTCATTCCACTCGAGTGTGAACCATAGATACCGTTATGTACTTTAGTTAGAGCAGTCAATGCCTCCTTGGCATTTAAGTAGCATAGTAGGGTTCCTTCTATGCTTCTATGATATAGGGTATCTCCTAGGATGACGAATCGAGATTCATTTTTAAAAAAGGTTTATTTTAGATTTGAGGGTAAGTCAGTGGGTATGAATTATATTCTAAGGTATGTATAAATTTCATGGTACCAAGGATCACCGGGACCAACGATTTTGCACATGAATTCTAATTTTGGTACCTCAAATGTAGGCACGAGAAGATACTCTATCAGTAATTCACATTTTGGAACGATGTGAGGGATGTCTAGTACAGATCCAATTTTTTCCATGGCATCTGCTACTCTATTCTTGGCTCTAGGAATATGCTCAAATGTAATTTAAATGAAGGATTATTTGAGAGTCTCCATCAATTTCTTATATGGAGTGAGCTTATTTCCCTTGGTCTGGTATTCATCATTCACTTGATTTATTATCAATTGGGAGTCTCTGTATACTCTAAGAGCTATAATTTTCAACTTTACTACTATTATGAGACCTTTGGTTAAAGCCTCATTCTGCAATGTTATTGGTGCAGGGAAATGCCAACTTATAGGACCTTGGTATGCACTCCCCTTGTGGGGTGACAAAGAAGACATCGACTCCTGATCCATGTTGTATTTATGATCCATCAAAGTAAAGTTTCCAATGGTTGGCTATGTTGATATTGAAAATAGATTTGTCTGGAAACTATGAGATGAGAGGATTCTCTGAATATATTGGTGCTTCTTCAAGTTGATCTAGGATTACTTGGCCTTTGATTGCTTTCTGATCCACATATTCAATTTCGTATTTTGGCGATGAGTTTTATTTTGTTTGCCAACATGTAATATCTGAATTTTTGTTATGCAAACACTACATCTAAACATGATTTCTCAATGAATGAATATTTTAGCTCATGCCCAACCATTGTTCTACTGATGTAATCTAGATGGCCCTTTCTATTCCATTTTCATCATGCTAAGCTAGGAGATCTCCAAGGGTTGTTGTTGTTGCTAACACATAGAGAATTAATGGTTTTCTTGGGATTGGTGGCATTAAGACTGGTGATGTAAGTAAATATTCTTTGATTTTATTGATTACCTCTTCACACTTGTTATCCCATTTGTACACTACTCCCTTGTGAATTAGGAGAGTATGGGTTCTATTTGTCTGCCAGTTGTGTTATGAATCTTTGAATGGATTGAAGCCTTCCTTGGAGACCTCTTAATTGCTTTAATGTTTTTGGTGCCTCCATCTCAAGGATTTCTTTTAACTTTGTTGGATCTACCTCGATACCTCTCATTGACAATATATATCCTAGCAACTTTCCCAATTGTATGTTGAAGACACACTTCTTTAGGTTTAATCAGACTTTGTACTCCTCTAGCCTATCAAAAATGGCACTTAGGGTTGCTATGTGATCCTTTCTCCTTTTGGATTTGGCTAGAATGTCATCAACATAATCTTCAACATTCTTATGGATCATGTCATCGAATATTAAGGTTATGGACCTTTGGTATGTTGCTCCTGCATTCTACAAGCTAAACAACATCATATTCTAGCAGTAAGTCCCCCATGGACAAGTGAAGTTTGTTTTGTGTTGGTATTCTTTAGCAATCATTATCTGGTTATAACCTGAGAAACCATCCATCAAGGAAAGAGTTTCATGTCCCGTCATCATGTCGACGATCATGTCAATATTGGGCAACGGGAAATCATCTTTCAGCCATGCTTCAAGTTCAAGTCTCTGAAGTCAGTGCAAATTTTGATGCTCCCATTGGGTTTTGAGATGGGCACCATGTTTGACACCCATTCTTGATAATCTATCGGTCAAATGAATCCTACATCTAATAGTTTCACAAAAATCAATAAAGGTTCAAGCCTTAACTGATCACTTAGCTAATGCTCCTTCTCCCTTTGTTTTACCTACCATTCATTACTTTCCTAATGATCATTTTTAATCATTAATATTAAACCATGGGAATTTTTCTTTGATGGGTCTAAGTGTCGAACAGGTTCTAGTGTTGGAGTGGTCTCAATTCCACCCGACGATAACCCTATTCCCTTGTCCTATCATTTAAATTTCCTATGTCCAAATAATACAACTATGTATGAATCATTAATTGTAGGATTGCAAGTTGGGGCGGGGGCCCTAGCTCGGTTGGCTAAGTAATTCCGTTGCGGCTCTGCTGGTCACGAGTTCTAGTCTCCCTCGTCCCATGGTACCGGAGGGCGTGTCGCGCCAGCGCCGCCGGTCACGTTAAAAAGTTTACCAGGCGCACTGCAGTTTATAGGGGGTCGTGCTACCCGATTCCTGCAGTCTAAAAAAAAAAAAAATTGTAGGATTGCAAGTTGTTCTACCTCTTCACACTCAACATAGAAAGATCTTTGGTGATTCACAATTATTCATCAAACAAATCAATGGCACATATCAAACTATAAATTAAAAATTATTAAAATACAAAGACCTTACGGGTATTGTAGGATCATGATGGGCTAAAAAGTGGCAATATGATGGGTATGTGGCTAACGAATTTTTCTTTACCAGAAATTGATGAAACGAAAGGGGTTTTTTAAGTACATTCTAAACTTTCCACCAATATAAATTATTCTTTACTTTGAATTTAATAAGTAATTATTATTCATTTTCTATTTGAATTACAAATAAAGTCTAGATTGATAGGTTGATCAAAAAAAAAATATAGCTTTCAAACTATATCACATTTTTTGAATCCAAAACATTAATCACATTCTATGTTGTGCACACTATAGAATTAAAAAAAGAAAAAATGAATTTCATGAAGTTTTGACCAAGTTTAAGGTGGATAGACATATGAGTTTTTTATATTTTTTAAAAGTTGTAATAAAATTTTCATAATTAATTATTTACTTCGAAAAAAAATACAAAAAAATATACATCACATTGGAACATGAGTCCTCTACTTATATCTAAAATATTATAAAAATATATTATCATTTTATTGTAGTTAGGGTGGTTAGACAGACACCTACTTATTTTTTTCATGAAATTTAGGTACCACTGCATTGAAATTTACAATTTTCACCAAAGAGATTTTTTTCTTTTTTAAAAACCTAGTAGTTTAGAAACTACATTGAATTTTCTATAGATTCTATTCTTACATATTTTTGAAATAATATAGATAATTTATTCAAATTTTTACGTCAAGTTTCCTAACTCTAATTTTTCTAAATTTTTTGCCACTTAAGGGCCTATTTTTTCCATGATGATCCTACACATACCCTTATCATGAATCTGTTAGACACATTTGATTCATTCACAATTGATAACATCCCACATGAAGACAACCAACATGTAGATGCAATGGTTAGTGTAGCTTCTCTCATACCCTACATGATCCTTCTACTGATTTCACATTCATTATTCATACTGTCATGAAACCTTCGATCGATACTTCATTAGGAGACATTTTAGCGATAACTCGTGAACCTTCATGCAAATGGTTAGACCAAGGGATGATTTAGGATGAAACAATGTTAGTAGTTGGGATCAGATGCACAATGTCAATCGTTATATTTTAAGTGTCTACATTTTTCCCCTCTTTGAAGTAATGACCTCGCTGCGTCGGTTCCAAGAATAAATGATCTCGATCGAATCCTAAATCTTTTTATACTTTAAAAACATGCCATTATATTTCCCCCTTGAGAGATTGGACAAAAAATTTAATTTTTTGGGTGATCTCGCCAAAAAAGAGGATAAAGTACCTGAAAGGTCCGAAAAGGATCTGGGAGGCTAAAAACATGTCTAAACGCAATAAAATGATAAAAAAATCCTCGATCAGACAAAAACAGGTTTGGGGGTCCAAAATCCTAACAGGACAACCAATTAGTGTGAAAAAACCCTAATTTTTCAGACTTAAAATGGGCCCAAGGGGTCACTTTCAAGTAATTTTCACACACCTCCACTAGCAACCTTGAGATTTGAGCTCTAACCCTTCGGTGATATGGCACAATGATAGCTTCGTCTACACATCACTGATTGAGTTTATACGTACCAGTGGCCACCCGACATTGGGGCACCGATATGTGACCCTTACCCAAGCTTTGTTTTTTCATTTAATGCCTTATTTAATGATTTAAAGGGTCAGTTCACCTACAGGGACACTTTATGGCACCGCTCAGCAATCAAACTATGTCATGTGATGAAATTTTACACTGCAGTAGTGTAGTTTAGAGTTTAAAAACTGTGACACTAAGCTTGGGGCTAGTGGGGCGGTCTGACAAAGTGTGATGTGGTGGTCCTGATTTTTCCCAAAGTGCATCATTGAATGATAAACTGCACTACAGCAGTGTGATTTTTCTATTTTGAGGACCTCAAAGTTTGATTAAAATCAAACTGCAATGCCATCATGAGTTGCACTACTGGAGAATATTTTTGAACGCTCAATAAGGAATTTTTCAAAAAATTTAACATGGTGACCTTCCTTGATGTAGGATGTAGTGAGGGAGCTCTACTCCTGAGAGCACATGTCGCGAGACTTGTTTGGATTTTTGTGGGACCTGAGTGACATGGACCAGGATCGACTCTGGATTGCAGGGTTATGGTATATTGTGTACCCGATGCCAGTCTGCACTCACTTAGGTATGTTGTCAGCACTGGCCGAGAGATGGCATAGCAAAACTTCTTCATTCCATCTTCCTACTAGCAAGGCCACCATCACCCTAGAGGATGTTTGGCATATTTTACGATTGTCGATTCATGGCCAACAAGAAATTTTTGATATGGAAAGGGGCGCGAGGCCTGCCACAGAGTCTTCACCACACAGTACATTGTTTTCTATGAGAGACAAATAGAGTTTAAGCAACATAGGATCCTGGCCCCTCCCTACCACTGGGTGATTGTAGCTATCATTTCAGGTCTTGTTTCCCATGACAAATGCAAGTGATATTTCAGTCTTGGCTGGGGATACGGCTAGGAGCAGATGGTCCAAGATAGGCTGGTTCATTTCAAATGGGGGCTTGTTATTCTAGCTTATATTTATAGGGACCTCCATTATTATGTCTACATGGATGGCAGAGCACTTAGAGCAGGGGTGACACTCCTTTACATCTAGGCATGGGATCACATTTTTGTGCTATGACCACATATCATTTCAGTTTTGATGTTTCCAGACGATCCCCTCGTGTGGTGATACAGAGGCGGTGTGTCCTTCACACACACCCGTGAGCACGAGATCCCCTATTGGAGGAGAATCTTGGACAAGATGCTAGTTTTCACCTGGTGACCATACCTTGGTCGGCCTAGATGGGCCGACGAGGCTGATCAACTATTCTATTGTTGCCAAGACTGGTATATGTAGGGGTGAGAGCACACTATGATTGAGAGGTACCTACCTGGATACGTGAAACATTAGTTCAGAGAGCTGCAAGATTAGCCTGATGATGACTACGTAGCCATCTTCACTCATAGCATGACATAGGTTTCATGGGGGTAGTACATTCCTACTTCAGAGGTCATGGACAACTTCAAGAAGCTAGTGGCCCAACCATGGGCTTATGATCAGGAGTTAGCAAATCTAGGTACCATTCAGGCCTACAAGGATTTGTTCTGACCTGTGCTTCGATTGACTGTTCCAAGTGTAGAACTAGATCTATGGAGAGTTAGACGTAGAGGGGGAGGATGAGGATAGAGTGGTGGTGTTCAACAAGACCAACCAGTTGTTCCTCTAGTTCGGCTAGGGATGGGTGATGTGCACATGTAGGACCAGCTGTAGGAGCCACTAGTTCCACCACCATGAGGTGATGATCAACCTTGGCTGCAACGATAGGTACAACCAAGAGTACATCCAGATGCATAGGATACCTTGATTACATAGTTGTAGGCCCAGGTCCAGGCCATGACAACCAAGAGAGATCAAGTGAGGGCTGAGAGAGACCAACTTAGAGGTGATAGGGATAAGGCCATACAACAAGGACACGCTGCAAAGCTAGAGGTAGCCATTGACCTAGGCCAGAGATAGCAGATAGAGAGCATGACAACCTCCTCCTCCTAGGGTACAGTGTCAGTTTGATCCTATAGGGATGTCATCTAAGAGGCTGAGTACTATTATAGGTACTATCATGAGGCCATGCCCAGATAAGAGTGAGTCCAAGAGTATTCAGAGCGGGCTAGCCACAGACCAACAGAGGGTGATGGTGATAGAGGCGAGGGCAGCATTCATAGGGATTGAGCCTGATCGAGATGATATGATACTTTTTGTGCTTTATGGGCTCATTTTTGATAGCCTGATGGGCCTTTTGTATTGATTGACATATATGTATAGTACTCTGATTTATTTTTGTACTATGATAGTTGAATTATTGATGATATATATGAGTCGATGATGGTTTTGATGTGATGCAATGTGTACTCTTTATTTATGCATGTATGGTTCTACTTCTATACGTTATGGATGCATTTATTTCTAATGATGTATGCATTATAATTATGACTAACATATCTACATTATGTTTCCCTATGATATGCAGATTCATTTACGTGACTTGCAATGATTTTGTCTATATCATGATCTATTTATGTTGATGAAAAATGGAATAATCTAATATGTGATATGGATTGTAATATGTAAAATGATATGATCTATGGTATATGCACGAAATGATGTGTTGGAATATGCTTATATATGAGATGATTATGGATGGATTTATGCTTTGTATGTGATGTAATGAATTATGCTTATATTATGTAATGAATGATTTATGATGTTAATGACATGAATGATGCAATGTGGATGTGATGGTTGTGATATGATGTAAATGAGGTTATTTTATGTAATGCAAATGAGGTGGTTTTTTAAGATGATTAGAATAAAAAATGCTATTATCCTAAACATATTAAATGATGATGTAATGTATGTGTTTCATTTTAATAGGATGAAATGATATGTTAATGCAAAGCGATATGATGATGTGTAATGTAATGTGAATGTAATGTGGTGAGATGATGTCATGATGTTATGCAAGTATGTATGCCAATGAATTAAATTCCTATATACTTATTGTTTATGATTATGCAAAAATGATTATGAAATGTTTATGTAGATGTTATGCGATGATTTATGTGATAGATGTAGTGTGATGCAAGGAATGGATGCAATGGATTCTTGTGATAACATGTTTATGTGATGCATATATTTCCTCTATGATATGTTTTTGCAATATGCTAATGATTTGTGGATGCAGGATCAATGATGATGACAATAATGATGATGATCAACTGTCATAGTACCTTGTTAGTGTGGTTAGTAAGGAAAGAAGAAGTCATTTCAACATAACACAAGATGATGCAAATGCAAATGATGATGATGACAATGATGATTAGTTGCCTAGGAATTGGGATTTTCAAAGGGCCAAATTTTCTTATGTTTGATAACACACGTGGTACGATGCATCAAAGTATAGAAAAGTAGGATGGAGTTGTACCCAATGTGATGTAATTTGATTTGACAATTAGATACAAGTATCCTTTTTCATACTTGACATATGTAAACCTTGCTAGGATGCACTTTAGAAGTTTCAAAACACCTCAGACCAAAACACGGAAAGGTAAACCTTTCAATGCAATAGTCAACAATTTTTCCAAAACCTCCTCCATACATACCTATCAAAGAAAGTATTCGCCAAGGTTATATTACAAGAATGTCCAACAAGCACAACAGACAAAAGATAATGATTGTTGCCCCATTCCTATATCTCTAAATCCTTCGCTTGGATATCATCGAGAGGTCCTTGGACTGAGCACAATAAGATAAATCAAAAGATAAAAGACAAAGTAAACAAACGAGCTGATGTTCTTCAATACCTGCTAATGAAAAGAGGATGTTTTTTTTTATTTTCTAAGGATAAGAACTGAAAATTAGTTCCAAAAGATAATTCCCATTGTAGGAAGGATACATCCTAGGACATGTTAGTGGATGGTGGTACACCATTTCGTTTATCCAAAGTGTTCCTTTTGATAAATAATGCCCATTGTAGGAAGGATTCATCCTAGGAAATGATGTTATTAGATGATTGCTATGGGAATATTTGGATGATGGACTATCGACACAAAGGATTCACCAACTTGTTTACATACTGACTTAAACTTGAGACTTGACATTTTTGAGTTTTACTTTTAAGCTGCTAGACTTGTTTCTAACTATTTCACCAAAGGTTGAGGATGACAATCAATTTATTATGGATGGCATTATTGATGGTGCAAGCGAGATGGGACAAATAGATTTTTTCAAATATTTGGGTGTTTTTGGAGTTTTCTGATGTTTTTGAGGCTATTTTTGGTATTTTTTGAGATTTTCAAATGTTTTGATTTTTGATTTTTCAATGTTTTTGGGGTTTTTTGAGTTTTTGACCAAGAGACTAACCTAAGGACCTATCCTAGGGGCCTCGATAGCTGATCAACAAATTATCCTTTCCTACATTATACATGCAGAGACCAAGTATTTCAACTGATGACTTGACCAATTTATCAGTGATGATATACATGATGAAATGTCAGTTTATTATGACAGACCCTATAGGACTGACCTAAATGTCTCGGGGGATGATCAAAGATCAACATTGCCTATGTTCAAGCTCAGAGATGACGTAGTTCGACAAGATGACTTTATTTTTGACTTTTTTGAGTGGCTTTTTGACCTTTTTTTTAAGATTTTGATAAATTCTTGATGTTTTTGGATTTTTTTATTTTCTGATGTTTTTGGATTTTTTTTATTTTCTAATGTTTTGGATTTTTGATTCTCGATGTTTTGGATTTTTTGATTTTCTAATGTTTTGGATTTTCTAATTTTTTCATGTTTTTAGATTTTTTGATTTTCTGATGTTTTGGATTTTTTTTTTTATGTTTTTGGATTTTCTGATGTTTAGGATTTTAAGAATATACATGAATCCAATCCAATAAGAACATGCCCCCATCATGATGCAATAGACTACTCCGATAATGGTAGGACAAATTGACCTTGAGGATGGGCTGAGTTGTACTAGGAGGGAACATGATATGAAAATAGGACCAAGCTATGGTGTAGATGCGAGTGGATGAGTGAGGGATGGAGATTTGAATGCGATGGATGATGTAGAACAAGCTATAAAGATCCTGGCAGATGGAAAGTGCTTATTTATGCAAGGTGCCTGTTTGCCAGGTTTTCACCAAGGTACTTTTCCAAAGTGTCACTGAAGTGGTTTTCACTAGAGGATGATTTTTTCTCTTTACTGTTTTCAATCCTTTTTCTGATTTTTGGCTTTTTTTATTTTTTTTGTTGTTACCAAGATGCATGTTTGCTAGCTTTTCACCAAAGTAACCATTTTTTTTTTCTATACCTTGAAAGAATTAGGCATAAAACTTTTTGAGATGAGATCTATTCATGGGCTCATGCAGAGTTCCCCTTCGGGTGTTGATAACTGATATGCCCCTAATTTGTAACTTGTTGTTATGACGAATGGTCCTAGCCAATTAGGTTCAAATTTTCCTTTGTTGCTTGGGTTTGGGACATTCTTTCAATTTTATTTTAACACCAGTTCTTCGACTTGGAAAGTCTTGCTTCTATTTTTCTTATTGTAGCTTCATTTGAGTCTATTATGATAGGCTAGCAAATGATTCAAAGCATCTATACATCTCTCATCTAGTAGCTCCAACTCATTTAGTCTTGACAATTGGTAGTCTTCATCAGTGATGAGGTTTTGCAATGATATCCTGAGTGATGGGATATCGATCTTAATGGGGAGTACTACTTTTGATCCATAGACTAGGGAGAAAGGAGTGGCGTTGGTGGGTGTGCAGATGTTTGTTCAATAGGCCCAGAGGGTGGGATTAAGCTATAAGTATCAGTCACGACTTGCGTCATTGACTATTTTCTTGAATATTTTTAGAATGGTTTTGTTTGTAGCTTCTACTTGGCCATTTCCTTGAGGATAGTGTGGGTTGGAGAAGTGATGTTGGATTTTGAAATTTTTGCATTAGTCACGGACATCCTAATTTTTTAATGGTGTCCCATTATCTGAGATAATGGCTTGTGGGACACCATAACAATATATGAGATAGTTCATGATGAATTTTAAGATCTACTTTCTAGTTATGTACATCATGGGTATGGCCTCCACCCACTTAGTAAAGTAATTTGTTGTGGTTATGATGAATTTATGGCTGTTAGATGAAGTGAGCATGATTTTTCCAATAAGATCAAGTCCCCACTATGAAATGCACCATGGTGTGACAATAGGATGAAGATCTTGAGCTTGATCATAGATGAGGTCCCCATGCTGCTAACATTGTAGACACTTTCTAACATAATCATGTGCCTCTCTTTCCATTGTGGGCCAATAATACCCCATCCTCAATAGTTTCTTTGCTATGTTCATTCCACTTGAGTGCGAACCACATATACCATTATGCACTTTAGTTAGAGCGTTTAATGCCTCCTCAACATTTAGGCAGCATATTAGGGTTCCTTCTATACTTCTACAATATAGGGTATCACCTAGGACTACAAATCTGGATGCCTTTTTAACAAAGTTTCATTTTAGGTTTAGAGTCTCCACCATTTTCTTGTATGGAGTGATTTTGTCGTCCTTGGTCTAGTATTCATCATTCACTTGATTTATGATCACTTGAGAGTCTCCATATACTTTGAGAGCTATCATGTTCCACTACACTACTATTTTGAGACCTATGGTCAAAGCTTCATATTCTGCAATGTTATTGGTGCAAGGAAATGCCAGTTTGTAGGACCTTGGTATGCAATCCCCTTGCGGTGTGATAAGGAAAACACCAACTCCTGATCCATGTTGTGTGTATGATCCATTGAAGTATAGTTTCCAGTGGTTAGCTACATTGAGATTAAAAATGGATTCAACTAGAAAATTTGAGACAAGAGGGTTCTCGGAATAGATTAGTGCTTCTACCAGTTGGTCTGCGATGACTTGGCCCTTGATTGCTTTCCTCTCCACATACTCAATGTCATACTCTAAAAATATCATCACCTATTTGGTCATTCATCTTGTGAGCATTGCCTTTGATAGTAAATATTTCAGGGGGTCAATTTTGGAAATGAGCTTTATCTTGTGTGCAAACATGTAATGTCTAAATTTTTGTGATGAAAAAACTACTGCAAGCCATGCTTTCTCGATGAATGAATAGTTTATCTCATGCCTAACCATTGTTCTGTTGATATAGTAGATAGCCCTTTCCATTCCATTTTTGTCATGTTGAGCTAGGAGAGGTTGAAGGGCTGTTGTTGTTGCTAATATGTATAATATCAATGGTTTATTTGGGATGGGTGGCATTAAGACTAGTGGTGTTAGTAGATGTTCTTTTATTTTGTTAAATTACTCTTCACACTTGGAAACCCATTTGTATGTTGCTCGCTTGTGGAGTAGGTGAGAATATGGGTTCTATTTATCCACCAATTGTGCTATAAATCTTTGAATGGATTGAAGTCTACCTTGGAGGCCTCACAATTTTGTTAATGTATTTGGTGCTTCCATTTCGAGGATTGCTTTCACCTTTGTTGGATCCACCTATATACCCATCATTGATACTATATATTCTAGTAGTTTACCTAATTGTACTCCAAAGACACACTTCCTTGGATTTAGTTTAACTTTGTACTCCTCTAGTCTATCAAAAATAGTACTTAGGGTTTCTATGTGATCTTTTCTCTTTCTAGATTTAGCTAGGATGTCATTGACATAATCTTCGACCATCTTATGTATCATGTCGTGAAATATCAATGTCATGGCCCTCTAGTATGTTGCTCCTTTGTTCTTTAGGCTAAATGACATCATGTTCCAGCAGTAAGTCCCCCATGGACAAGTGAAGGGTGTCTTATGCTCATCTTCTTTTGCTATCATGATTTGATTGTATCCTGAAAATCTGTCCATCAGTGATAGCATCTCATGTCTTTTTGTCATATCTACTATCATGTCAATATTCAGAAGTGGGAAGTCATTTTTCGGACATGCTTTGTTGAAGTCTCTAAAGTCTGTGCAGATTCTAATGGCTCCATCAGGTTTTGAAATAGCTACCAAGTTTGATACCCATTCTAGATAATCTATCGGCCGGATAAATCCTACATCTATCGAGTTTTTTAGCTCCATTTTGACCAATAAGATGATCTGAGGATGCATTTTTTGAAGCTTTTGTCTAACAGGCTTTACTTTTGGATATATTGCTAGTTGGTGAACTATGGTTTCTTGATGAAGGCGTGGCATGTTAGCATAACTTCATACAAAATTTATTTTTCTTTCCTTTAGGAAGGCTTCTAGGAGCTCTTGTTCTTCTGATAGTAGTGACTCTACATAGAATGTGATATGTGGAGTCTACTCTATTCCTAGGTTGACCAGATTGCATATTTCTGCCAAGACTGTTGACTTTTCTTGATGAAGAGATCTTAAAGGAGGATTGAATCCCCCATCCTCAGGTGCCTTGTAGAAGTTTTCACCATTAGATGTGTCCTTTATTTTGACTTTTTTCTAGTCAGAGAGTGCCACATTGTGGTTTTCACTCAAAGACTTGGATATTATTCTTAACTTATCATTTTTATGACTGAGGAATTCAATAGTTTCCGCATAATAGGAATGTGTGTCCAACTCTATTATGAACCCTGCTTCGTGATCCTCATCTGGAATGTTATCCTACAGTCCCATGAATTTTGAGAGTGCCTTATCTTTTTTGAATGTATCAAGAACTGGTGGTCCTCATTGGCCGTATTCGATGAGTTGGGGATACACTAGGTGGATCTCATGAATTTGGTGGACATATTTGAAAGCTAGGGTGCTAATCATGTAGAGGGTGGTATCTTCAAATAGCCTAGGTAAGTTAGTGAGGTGATTCTCATCATCACTACTACTACAAATGTTGGTTATCTCAAATGTAAAGTTATCTATGACTCTACCTGTAGATATTGGTAATTGTAGTTCTGCTAGGGTTGGTTGAGGAGGGTTATTAACCGTTCTAGCTGAAGGACTTCAGCCCCATATGGTTATGCTCAAAGGAGTACATCCAAGGCCAAGATTTGTTATCGGTCGTGTCTCTAGCACAATATGTATTATGATCCCATTGTCGTTTTATCCAAGTCTTTGGTTTCTATCATAGCCCATTGTGAGAATCATTTGTAGGCCCTTTCTTCTATCATCCATTGGTAAATCATACATTGGTCTATCATCTTGATATACCATGTGAGATGTGTCTTCCTCAATAACTTCTGTTCCAAGATCTTCCCATCTTATGAAGGTGGGATAGTTTTCAGGAGATGTTCGAGATGTGGAAGCCTCATTTATTTATGGGCATCCCTGTGATCTAGGAGATTGTGGTAACTCTCCTACCACAAAGGAATTATTAGGGAGCTTGTAGTTTCCATAGCCATTATCTTGGATAATGAGCTTGATGTCAGAGATGGTGGGAATGGCAGGAGTGGCGAGTCTCTCTATCGCAGAAGTGTATGTGAGAGTGATGGGATCAATGTATGGTGTGGATGGTCCCTCATCATTTTTTTGTACTTGGGGAATTTTATAATAATTTTCCTCAAAATTTTTGCAATAGGAGAAGGGTTCGGGGTCTCCGTGGATGGTGACTTCTTGTCCCTCATGTGTGAATTTCACACATTGGTGGAAATTAGATGCTACTGCCTTCATTGTATGAATCCATGGACATCCCAGAAGGATTTTATATGGTAAGTCAAGGTCTAGGACTTGAAAACTGGTTTGCATGAGAGCTAGCACTACTTGAATATGGAGTTTGATCATACGTTGGGACACTCTCTTGATCATCATATGGTCTTATTGTGATACCCTTTCCTTTGTCAATAGAATCCTCTGGGATTTTCAATTATTTGATGAGCTTGAGAGAACATATATTCAAACCCACACCCTCGTCCACCAAGACCCTTTTGACTTTTCTCTTATCTACTATGACTTCTAAGTCAAGTGCACGGTTGTGAGATGGTTGAGCGGGGAGGTCCTTGTAAGAGAATGTAAGAAGATTAAGGATAATGATATTTCTAACCATATATTGGAATTGTTTTGCATCAAAATCTACGGGGATAGTGGATGAGGCCAATGCTTCTTCAAGGATTTTCCTATGGGAAAATGATATTTTTAGCAACTCCATGATGGAGATTTGTGCTAGCATTCTCTTGAGTTGATCTAGGAAATTGTATCCATTAGGGATAGGTCTAGATGTAGGGGCTTTGTTTTGCTGGGATGATCCTGCGATGGTAACTTTTTCACCTCTTGTGGTGACTCCACAATCAACATGGGTGCCTTTGATGGTGATGATTTTGTAGTATTCATCTAGGGAGGCAATGGCAGTTTCATACACATGATTTATATTTGAGTGGGTTCCTTTCCCTTTATCATTGATACCCCCTTTGTTTCCATGATTCGGCATTGGATTCATATATATCTTAAGATCCTGATTTCTTGTAGGTTGTTCTATGTTTATGATTATTTGATCAATGAGATCTTGAACAATTTTTTTCAATCTCATGAAGCTATTTGTGGTATGGCCTTTGATTTTACGGAATTCACAAAGTTGATTCTCATTATACTCAGGAGGTTTCACATCCGGTTCTTGGTTATTCTCAAAGGTAGGAGTTGTGATGATTTTTTTCATTTATTAGATTTTTCATGATGACTTCTAATGGTTCCCCCAAAGCAGTGTACTTTCATTTGGGATAATTCTTTTTTTTTGAGGTGGTCCCCTTTGATCATTGAGATTATTGATTGTTGGATTGTGGTTTGGTTGTTGTGTTGCATGATGATTATTATGGTGTTGGTTTTGGATTTATGGTGTGGGTGTATTTTTGTGAGGGGCACTAATGACCACCTTGGCGTCAACGACACCATCATTAGTAACATTTTTGTTCCTTGCCCATGTGTGAGATTTATCATTGTAATTGGATGGTGGGCAGTTTTTTTTTGTTCGGGGTATGATGTTGATCCCATAGGTTGAGTCATAAAGACTCATTTGATGTTGAGTGCCTTGGGGATAAATTGATTATATGTGGTTATCTCTTGAACCTTGAGGTGTAATGCCAAGAGGCTGTCAAGGTTGGCAATGATGGTGCAAACTTGTTGTTCTTATAGCATGTTGCATTTGCTCCAATTGGCCTTGGATCACCATTGTTGTAGGAATGAAGCGAAAGATTCACCCTTTCCTTCTTTCAGATCTAAGAGTTCTTCTAGACTAACATCCATTGCAATGTTGCATGTGTAGTTATTAATGAATGCGTCTATAATTTATTGAAATGTTCTAATGGATGAAGGTAAGCGAGAGAACCATTCCATGGCATGGCTTGCCAAACTCCTAGGAAATATTCGCATCAAATAAGTATCGTCGTATGTGACTTCCATGCAATGAACCTGGAAATCATTGATGTGATCTTTAGGGTTTCCCATCCCTCGATATTTGTCAAATTTGGGGATCTCAAATCCCTTGGGGAATGGTTTCATTTCTAGGCTCCTATCAAATGGATATGGACACAAGTTGCTTGGTGTCTTCATTGTTCGCCCTGATTGAAGATCAGGCACTTGTTGTGAGAGCAACTTGATTTGTGTCGTCACATGATTTTGCAAATCAGGGGGTGGTATGAAGGTTTTTTGAGGTTTTTCAATTGTGGGTTGGATGGGTGGGTTGGTTGGTGTGTTTTTTTATGGTTATTTGTATGTTATGCCAAGCTAGGTAAGCTTCCACCTGCATTTGTATGAACAACGCCTATTTTTTATCTTGTTGTTGCTACACTAGTATTTGTGCTTCTTGTTGTGCTTGTTGTTGTGCTTGTTTTTGTTCCAACAATGCTTGTTTTTGGGTTGCTAATTCGGCTACTTCTTGTTTCTCTTGATATTGCTTAATTGCTTGTTGATATGCTTGCAATTGCAATTCTTTTCTTTGTGAAAGAAGTTGTGCTTGTGCTTGTGCTTGTTGTTCTTTATATTGGGAGTTTTCCTAAGCTTGAGGTCGTGCTTGCACTGCTTGAGCAGTTTTTTGTTGTTGTTGCAATAACACTTGGGCTTGCGTAGCTTGTAATGTGGCTTGTGCAACTTAGGTATCTTGCACAGCTTGAGCAGCTAGTTGTATGGATTTATTTTTTTCACTTGTTGGTATCCCCTTTGAAAATTAGCTTGCAATGCCACATTGTATTGGCTTGATATGGTGGAATTTGGTGGTGGATTTGGAATGGCATTTGATAATTTTGTGTTGATGTTTTGAGTGATAAGTGGTGTTGTTGATGTGATTGGTCCTTGAGATACCATGTGTGATATTAAGGGGTGTTTGATGATGTTACAATTGCTTGTGCATTTTTTCGTCTGTTGTTATGATATCAACAACAAGTTTTGAGCATTTGGCATAATGCTTTGATTGATGCTTGGGATGTTTGTTTGATTTATAATTGATAGAGGGGGAAGCCCTAAACCAAGGAGTGGTGTGGATGATGATGGTAATGGTGGGAGAGGTGAGAATGTGAGGGGGGCGAGTTCTTGCAAAAAATTTCTGGTGTCAAAGATGCCCCCTGGTCTGAACATGTCTCCCTCGCCGTGCAAATTTTTGAGGAGAGAAGTTTGGGGTGTTGCGTAAAAAAATGATGATGATGGATCATGATGGAAAGTGAGAGGAACATTCTTATGTAATGAGTTTTCAGGTATTTTTTTTCCAAGGTGGTATTTTCATCCAAGCTTTGGTTATTAACAAGGGGATGTGTTTGAATAGCATTAAGAAATGCATTTCCCTTATTAACATTGGGTTGGGTTGGAGCAAAATATGTCATGATTTGCAAAATGTTTTGGGTAATGTTTTGGGATGGTGTAGATGAGATGGGAATGGTGGATGAGATTGGAGGAAAAGATGTCTCCACTATGGTACTCACATCAAAATATGAAGGTAATTTGGCCCCTTGTTTTGCTATTTCAAGCATGTATAATGAAGAGTTGAGCCTCATCATGATGTTGATGATTTTATGGTTCTCCATATTTTGGAGAATTTTAGTTATTTCTTTGTGGGACATCCCAAAAGTAAGATCTTCTCCTTGGTTTTCTTCTTGCAAATTTTGTGATGATGTTGGAAGGTTAAATGTGAGAGTTCCAGACCCAATGGGATTCATTTCAGGAGTGGTTTGATTTAAATCACTGGAAGCAGGTGTTTCTTTGTTGGCTTCCATGCTCTTCTTGTATTGAGATCTGGTTTGAACCATAAAACAAGGATCAATTTTTTAGAATGGGAGATGAATCTCTTGATTCTTTGGATTTTTCTTTATTTTATGCCTCAAAGTAGAAAATTTTAGGATATCTCGAGGATCAAAAGGTGATATGACGATGATGTATGGGATGGATGATGTTAATGTTTTTATATTTTGATATATCTTGAGGGAGATACTAGGCTTTTGGGACTTTTAGATATGTTACGGATTTTTGTTTTTATTTGATTTTGGATTTGGGATTTGTCCTTGATTTTTATTTTGAACAAAAAAGAACCTAAGATGTTGGATGATGATCGAAGGGATATATTTGTTCAAAGAATGATGATTTGAATATGTGCGAGGAGAAGGATGCATCTATCCACACCTATTCAAACAAGATGATAGTTTATCCAAGTATATGAAAAAGGATGCATTTACGTATACCAAGCTAAACAAGATGATTTTCATAACTTTGACTAAGCATATGCAAAAGGATGCATCTACACATACCTAGCCAAAGGTGATAATTATTTCAAGTATTTAGTCTCAATGTTTTTGATGATTTTGATTTTTCCAAAAAACCTAGCATTTAAGGATGATTCCAAGATTTTCCAAAAGGTGGTGATGAGATAATTTTGTTTTTGATGGATGAAGGATAGATGAAAAGATTTTGATTTTCTTTGATCCTAAGATGAACCTAAAAAAGACACTTTTTTTTCATAGGCCTTGGTATTGAAGAGCATACAATGCTTCTATAGACCTTTGTAACCAAGAAATGATTCCTTTTGAACATAAATTTTTGAATTTTGAACCAATGATATTTTGCTTAGATTTTTGGACTTTTTGAGAATAGTGAGTCTTCAACACACATGAAAGTTCATTTTTCTTAGCTTTTCTTAATGGCTTTATTTTACCAAAAAAAATTTCTCTGATTAAGTTTTCAAACTAAGGTGTCCAATGTCTAAATTTCTTCAAACCCCACAAGATATGTTATGTGGAAATTCGATGAACTCAAGGCAAAGGGTTTTCCTATTGTTTAATTAACTAGAAAAATCAAGATGTAGTCCAATGTTTAGAAACCTATAAGGATGTAAATACCAAGGGCAAGAAAAATCATATGGATTGAGTTAATTGTATTTGTCTCCAAAAGGCTTTGAAATTTGGATGATGATGTTAAGTGTTTGTTTTCAAGATGTTTTTGATCAAGCAATGCATTTCGTAACCCAAGAATAAGTACAACCCTATGGATGTGTAAGAAAATATTTGTTGGATTCCAACTTGGACAAGTCCATCTATGCTTATCTTTATCGAATGGTTAGATGCTTGACCCGACTAGCTCCCCTCCACAACACTCACTTATATGGGGCAACCAAGCACCAACACCCTCGAAACTACCATGGCTTGTTTTCCATTTCTACTTAAAGATCGTAAAAGTGTGGGGTGGCTTCAAAACTACTGTTCTTGCACCAAAAAATAGATCAAACCATTTTGGAAAATTATAGAACATGTGTTTTAATAAGGAATTTTCGTTCGTGGAGATTGACCCATATGGAAAGAGTCCCCTTTTGGATCCATCTTGTCGGAATCAACCATATGATATTGGCGTTTACTCCAATACCCACATTTATATACCAGTTGGAAATACTCTTGGCTTTAGAGTGTTTCTGGTTGAGTCATTCCCTTGGGTGAGTACATTTTCCCTAAGGAAGGACCTCTAGGATAAACAAAAGTGAATAAGGAACAATATTCAATACTTGATCAATCCTTGTTGGCAACAAAAAGAGAGAATATACGCAACAATTCCCCCACTCACACTCGCACATGATTTTTTTCAATTTTAAAATTCAACTTAAAGTCATTAAAAAGGCCTTTCGATTCTCAAGATCGCTATAAAGCGCAAGAGAAGCACATATATCCTTTTTCAATGAGGTTAGTTTAAATAAGCCTTCACAAAAACAAAGTTGCACTTGTTCTTTTTAAATCGACAAAGAAAAATGTGAGTTCTTTTTAAGCACCAAAAGACAAGTGTGAGACATTTTGTTCAGTTTTTAACCAAAAAAAAACTCTAGCATGTTGTGATCCTAATGTTCATTTTAGACCTTTTGCAAGAAATAGGAAGATTATTTTTAAACCTAAACAAAAATTAGTGTCCTAAGAAAGAAGGGATAACAATTTCGTGAAAAAGTGTTAAGAAAACACTAAAGTTTTTAAAAACACTTTGATTTGATGAAACATCCTCCTCATGCTTCTCCTTTCTTCATTTTAAATTTCCAACCTACAAGGAAAAAAAATGAGTCAAATTCTAGAAAATATAAAAATTAAAAGGAAAAAAATAGAAGACAAATTAATCATCAATCAAAAAACACGTGCTAAAATTAAATTTTCCCGTTTTACTCCCCTCCACCGTCGCAACTCGTAATTGCATCATACTTTTATTTTCAAGTGGTGCCCTCACAATGCCACTTACTGGTTAGAGTCGCTCTATGTCGGGACAATGAGCTCAACTACGTCGCACTTTTTCCCCAGCATCGCAATTTTCTTCTAGTGTCGTAGTTTGATATTTTTTGAAAATTTATGTGAGTCAATGAGTCCAACGGTAGAGTTAGAAACTCAAATGTTTTAGCGAGATGATTCTAGTGTCCCAGTTTTAATTTCAAGCGGTGCCATATAGTGACACTGAGCTCCCAACATTGGAATTTTCTGTGTGTGAGCAAAAATGCAGAAATTTTAAGAAAAGATGAGAAAGAATAATATACAACTTTTCTTCTAGCACCAAATGTGTGAACCCCAGTCCTAGTACTTGCAAAAAAACATGAATAAACAAGTTAAACAAGAGATTGCAAGATAAAACAAGAATTCCCCATGAAAGCCATTTTAAAATTCAAAATAGGAAAGAAAACAATGAAGAACACAATAAAACAAGAAAATAGGTTGAATCCTAATTTAAATGTGCAAACTCATGATCCCATGGGGGAATTGGTGCCAATTTTATGTGAAAATTGGCCCTTTCCTAGTTCCTAAGATGAAAACTTGATATGTTGAAGATGATTGATCCACTTTGTTGGTGAAGGATGAGAGCTCCAAGCCAAAATCTACAAAAACCTAGCTAAGAACTCAATGATTATGGATGAGAATGGCTAAATATTTTAGCATCATAACTTAGCATAATGTGTGGATGATCAAATGAGGATATGAGCTCTTTATTTATAGAATGCCAATATGGATGAATGTCCAAATTTTAGCAATGTGGGACTAATATTCATGCAATGACATGATGCCACTTTTAAATCTATGAATGGATGGAGGAAGTGCAAGATTTGAGAAATGTGCCAATAAATGCATATTTTGAAATTAAAATTTATTGAAATGACTTGCAAGAGGGAAGAGAAATTGCAATCAATTTCACTTGGCTCAAGGCAAAGGACATTTAAGATGAAGTTATTTCCTTGTTGGATGTACATGTTGACTTGGAAATTTTGAATTCAACTTTGGAGAATATTCCAAAAGTTGCTCTGTGAGGAAAATGGAGATTTAATAAATGAATTAAATCCATTTTCATGTGCAACTTGAAAAATCTAGAAGATGGGAATTGATTTAGAATTAAATAAATCAAGTGTTAATTAATTTAATAGGAGAAAAGATGATGTGACCTATTTGACTCAAATTTATGGGTTTATTTAAATCAAATAAGGGAGGAATATGATGGGGGATTAATTAAATAAGGATTTTGATTTATTTAATTAAAAGATATGGTATTAGATAAAATCAAATAAGGTTTAAATTTATTTAATTTAATGGATAGACTTTAGAGATTTAATCAAATAAAATTAATTATTTAATTAAATAGGGATAATTAGATTAGATGGATTGATTTAATTAACAAAAGAGATTGACTTGATTAGATAAAATGATTTATTTATTTAAGAGAGGAATATTGATAAATAATATTAGATAGGGGAATTTGATTAAATGGTTAGACCGAGCGATAATTCAGGATAAAACAATGATAGTAGTTAGGTGCAAATGCACAATGTCAATCGATATATTTTACTTGTCTACAACTATTAAGTTGTAACATTATTTACTAAATGTTGAAGTACAAGTTGTCACAAAATTTGATCCTCTTAAATATCTTTTCAAGAAAACTAATCTCTCTGGATGCCTAGCTAAGTGGGTGATGTTGTTAACTGAGTTTGACCTTAAATTTGTTTCACAAAAATCAACAAAGGTTCAAGCCTTTACTGATCACTTAGTTAATGATGCTTCTCCCTTTTTTTTACCTACCATTCATTACTTTCCTAATGATCATTTTTAATCATTGATATTAAACCATGGGAATTTTTCTTTGATGGGTCTAAGTGTCAAATAGGTTATGGTGTTAGCGTGGTCCTAATTCCACCCGACGATAACCCTATTCCCTTGTCCTATCATTTAAATTTCCTATGTACAAATAATACAACTATGTATGAAGCATTGATTGCAGGATTGCAAGTTGTTTTATCTCTTCATGCTCAACATAAAAAGATCTTTGGTGATTCACAATTAGTCATAAAACAAATCAATGGCACATATCAAACTAAACATGAAAAATTATTAAAATACAAAGACCTTATGGGTATGTGCAGGATCATGATGGGCCAAAATGTGGCAATATGATGGGTATGTGGCTGAAGACTTTTTCTTTACCCAAAATTGATGAAACAAAAAGGGTTTTTAAAGGAAATTCTCAACTTTCCACCAATATAAATTATTCTTTACTTTTAATTTAATAAGTAATTATTATTCATTTTCTATTTGAATTACGAATAAAGCTTGGATTGATAGGCTTATTGAAAAACATCTATAGCTTTCAAACTATATCACATTTTTTGAATCCAAAACATGTATCACATTCTATGTTGTGCATACTATAGGATTAAAAAAAGAAAAAATGAATTTCATGAAGTTTTGACCAAGTTAAGGTGGCTAGACATATGAGTTTTTTATATTTTTTAAAAGTTGTAATAAAAAAATCATAATTAATTATTTACTTCAAAAAAAAATACAAAAAAAATATGCATCACATCAGGACATGAGTCCTCTACGTATATCTAAAATCTTATAAAAATGTATTATCATTTTATTGTGGTTAGAGTGCTTAGACAGACACCTACTTCTTATTTTTTCCATGAAATTTAGGTACCACTGCAATTTAAAATTTTGACAATTTGAAGGCACAAGGCCTCGAGCACTTTTTTTTTTTTTCACTACACGACTTTTTCATAAAAAACCTTTTTAGTAGTTTAGAAACTACATTCAATTTTCTACAGATTCTATTGTTACATAATTTTTAAATAATATAGATAACTTATTCAATTTTTTATGTCAAGTTTCCTAAATCTATTTTTTCTAAATTTTTTACCACTAAGGGCCTGGTTTTTCCATGATGATCCTACACATACCCTTATCATGAATTTATTAGACAAATTTGATTCATTCACAATTGATAACATCCCACATAAAGACAACTGACATGCAGATGCAATGGCTAGTGTAGCTTTTCTCATACCCCACATGATCCTTCTACTGATTTCACATTCATTATTCATACCATCATGAAACCTTCAATCGATACTTCATTAGGAGACATTTTAGCGATAACTCAAGCACCTTCATGCAAATGGTATGATACAGTATACAATTACTTAAAGTATGGTACCATTCTCAAACCTATCACAATGAATACTTGAAACGACTTACGAAAACATGGTACTAAGTATGTGATTCTTGTAGATGCGTTGTATAGAAGATCTTTTAATGGTCTCCTACTACATTGTCTTAATGATTTTGAAAGCCCCTTAGTGCTCGAACAGGCTCATGCTAGTGCATATGGAGGTCATTTTGGAGGACGTTTGTTAGTACAAAGACTTATTCACATGGGTTATTATTAGAGACATATGGAGAAGGATTTTTTGACATATGTTAAATGATGTCACAGATTCCAGGAACATAGCAATTTGATTCACACTCCTACTACTAAGCTACATGCCAATGTTCCAATTTGGTCATTTTCAGTATGGGTGTTAGATCTTATTGGAAAAATTTCACCTCCTTCTTCAACTGGACATAGATTTATCATATCTGCAACTAATTATTTCACAAAATGGGTCAAAGCTATCCAACTTCGTTTAACAACTACTAAAGTAATTTGTTGTTTCCTCATGGAACACATAATTGCTCACTTTGGAAATCCTTCCACAATTTTTTCAGACAATGGAACACCCTTCAAGAATAATGAATTTCAACAATTTCTCCAACTCTTCAACATTCAACATCGATTTCCACACCGCACTATCCACAATCCAATAGACAAGCTGAAAATACTAATAAACTACTTGAAAAAATCCTTAAGAAAACTATTAGCAATAATCATAAAGATTGGAATACACAACTATCTTATGCACTTTGGGCTTATAGAACTAATGTTTGTTCATCCACTGGAAATACCCATTATAGCCTTGTTTATGGTATTGATGTGATTATGCCCTTGGAGTTAGAAATTCCTAATTTACGAGTTTCTCTCCAAGATATTTTATGATGATACTTATAAAGCTCAATGATTACATCAACTTGAGATGCAATGCAATAATGCTCTCAAACATCTATAAGCTCACATAAAACAATTACAATGAAAACCCAATATTGATGTTATATAATCATTTTCTAATGATGATTTTATTCTTATTGAAAATCAATGAAATTTTAGTGTTGAGAACAAAGAAAAGGATAAGTTTAGCCCTAATTTTTTGGTTCCTTGTATAGTTGATACTAGTTATGGGTCTGGTGCTTATCTTTTAAATTAGATTGATGGAATACCTCTTAGGGAACCCATTAATGCCATGCATTTGTTTTGGTATTATCTCTAATCCTCTTTAAATAGTATGCTTGGTATAGCAATTTTGTTTAGAGTTATTTGATGTTATTATGAATAGCTTTCACATTTCTTCATTCCTGACAACTAGATTTGTGTTTGTCTTGAACACTAAAGTAATTATTTGTGTTCATTTTATAATTTATTTAGACTTCATAATATTTTCATTCCTCTTATGTTAAGTTAGATTCTTATTAGTGTATTTAATTTAACATATCCTATTTCTAATTACCAATGTTGTATCTATGCTAAAACTAAAATATGTTTTACATTAGACCATATTGATTTTGTTAAATGATGTAGCCATCAATTAAATAATTTTACCATAATTCCTTTAAATAATCACATATCATTTAAAATTCATATCAAAATGATACATCATCAAAATATCAAAGGTGCATGCCTATATATATATATATATATATATATATATATATATATATATATATATATATATATATATATATATATATATATATATATATATATATATATATATATATATATATATATATATATATATATATATATATATACATACATACATACATATCAGAATCACATCATAATGGTCTATCAAAGGTATTATCCTCAGGATTTGGCACTCGTGATCTAGTCCTTGGATGTTGTGAGATGGTTGTGTGTGACCGAGATCCTGAACTGTTGAGTCTTAGTGCATACTCAAGACCTTGTACTTGTCCAACAACTACAAGCTACTAATATTCCATCTGGTCTCTCTTTGCTCATGCTTGAGCTAGCTCTACACATAGTATCCCTACCTCTGTCGAGTTTTGTGATGACTATAGTACACTCTCAACCTGACAGAGTCACCTCCTCACACTCGTGTATGCTACTTGTGCCTCACAAATAGTTTGACTGACTTTGGATCCTCCTCCATGATCTATGGGAGCATGTAGTCATTATCTATCTTGTCCTCCTCAATGGATATTGGCATTGTCTCTATGGCTACTTGATGATAAAACTCTCACTAGTTTCTTGTCACTCCTACAAGATAGATCATGTACACAATCAGTAACACATAATCATGATATATATATATATATATTCACACAAATTAAGAATAAATCACTAAAGGACATGCATAAAATCAAATGTTATCACCTATGTCTCAAGATGCATGAAGAATATCAACCTCCTCATCTCTGGGAGGAATGGAGCATGTACTAGCCTCCCTTTGACTATACACATTGATGTCTACTATAGCTACTATTCATGATTTGGTCTTGTAATTATGTGATGATTCTCCATACTCGTACCGATCCTCAATAGCTCCCTCATCACCCTCATTGAGGGGTCACTCCTCCTCCTCAGCATCATCTCCTCCATCTTGGTCCTCATATTCAGGATCAACATTGGACTGGTACTCCTCATCGATCACATCTACAAAAATAAATGCTAGCCTATATCATACCTCCTCTACCCTCTCCTCTGGCTCATCACCCTCATCTATTGCTGCCTCTGCATTACCTAGGGGGAAATCCATGGGAATCATAGGAGTTGGTCATCCATATGACCACCACTCCTCAAACTCATGTGTGATACTGACACCATCAGTTTTGGAGGCTGGTGGCTAGTTGCACTAAAAAAGTTTCACTCAAAATCTGACAAAAGCTCATCAAAATTATTTCATTGATTTTTTGACGAACTTTGAAACATCAAAATTATGACCCAAGATCGTCAGCTAGGTTGGAATTTTGACATTTCAAAGTTCATTAGAAAATCGATGAAATAATTCTGATGAAAGTTTGTCAAAATTCCAACGAACTTTTGTCAGATTTTGAGTCAAAATGTATTAGTGTCATTATTTGAATCATCAGAATCACTCTCACAAACATGATATATAGTCAATCAAAAAGTATCCCCTAGCCTTTGGGCACTCTGCACTAATCATCTAATGAAGGGGCACAGCCTTGGTGGTGTCTGAACCTATCCAAACTTCTACATGATTCGCTCATAACAAAATGGTCATACAACATAGTCATTTCTCCTTGCTAGATATCTATCCATCCGCATCCTTTGTAGCTACCTGATGAGATTTGGCCATTGAGGAATAAGTAGGTATGGCCTCCATAAGATCTCATCCTCCTCTACCTAGTCAAATCTCATGCTTCAAAACTCTAAATTTCCATTTTTCCATAACCATCGGAAAGGGTAGCTAAATGCTCGTGGGTACTCTGCCACTATAGTACATGGATATCTGACATGCCTAGTACATGTGATATGCTCAAAGAACTACACCTATAGAAGTGTACAATGGACCATATTGTTTACCTCTCTATGTACAAATGTGCAAGAATTTAGAGACCACATGCATAGACTATCTATTGATCATGCATCCCCTGCACCAAGTGTACCAGTCCACCATCCAAGTGTGTCACTCACCCATCTACATTAAGTACTAGTACCACTGTGCACATCATAATATTTCTCACCATAGGAGCTCGTGAGTATAGCTACATAGGCATCTTGATTTGTTCTCTAACCCTATCATCATGTATCATTCCTCCTAGGAAGTACTGCATATCTCTCTTTTCATGGAATGATTGATCCCTCGGAAATACACTCGCACTCCCCAAATAGGAACTTGAAGAATGCGATGTATTTCCTCAAGTGTGATTGGAATTTCCCTAGTAGGAAGATGAAAAGTATAGGTATCTGCATCCCAATGCTCACACAAAGCCATTAGTATAGCCTCATGGTATATCATGGGTGGCATCATGTATGCCCAATAGATACCCACTAACTACATATACTTTATCTATGCCAAAAATAGTGTTGGTGATAGATGTCTCAAAAATGACAGCTTTCTTCCCCCTAGCCATTAACAGGACTAGGTAGGAACCTATCAAAATCATCATAAAATGTTCTAAAAATTCATCTACAATCTTCAATTTGCATATTATTCACCATGCAAGTGTGATAAAGTTAATCTAGTGTGCTTTTCTAATGGCCCTAGATACTTTAGAACCATTTTTAGGCATTTTTCAAAGAAACATGGATACTTCACAAATAAATGGGACACTTCGCTAAGAAACGAGACACTTTGCAAACAAAAGGGACACTTTGTGAACAAATGGGACACCTTACGAAAAAATGGGACACTTTATGAAAATTTTCCAAGAACCTTAAATTAACCTATCCCTAGCTAAAATAATTTACAATATCATCAAATCACATGGCGAAACTTACATAATTGACTCACCTCATGATATCGCTCATTACGTGCTACTTGTTCACAAATATTGTCCAACCACAAAGGTGTGTAATCTCATCTACTCAGCATATTCTTCTCCTAGCTTTCACTCTCAAGCTACAATGAAGGTAAAATGAATAGTAAGTGACACACTACTTTCATCCATTTCATTTACTTAATTTTCACCTCTTTTTACTCTCACATTTTAACATAATGTAACAATATTTTTTGAGAAACTTATAATATAGCAAGCACTAGGGTAATTCATTTTCAAAACATAATGGTTGCTCGGGTAATCCATTTTCAATTCCATTTGATGCATTAGAATCCTGATTCCACACCCAACATCATCATAAAACCTATCATTATGTGGCATGGTACTTGAAAATTCCCTACAGTATGATGTTTCTTCTTTGACATGGCTAGATTGCTACCTTGATTCCACATTCGTAAAGCAAGCAAAATAAAGGGGGGACATACATCTACCCTTGAATTGGATTCCTAAGAGTTAGATAAAAGGATTTTTAGAAAATTAATGAATGTGTGTTGTAGGATGTGGCTCCTAATGTTGTGGTTTGTAGAGAACTACATTGGGGGCTTCATTCTCCCATCTTCTGAATGAGTATCCTTTTATGTAGTAAGGTGCATCATTTAGAATCCATTAGCTTTCATATGCACAAGGAGTCATATGGGTGCTAAAGTGGGGGATAAATATGCCATAGAAAATTGGACCCTCTTGAGAATAGAGACAATTTCATGCATAATCAAACCCATTTTAATCCCTTCGCATCATTTCCCCCTCAAAACAACATTTTTATGCCCCTTAGACCTACTAATTTTGATCTAGAGGCCTGTTTCCATGTGAAATCACATAAAACCCTACAAATAGCATTTAATAACATCATACCCTTATAACCCACTTTTAAATAGTAGTAGTGGAATCCATTCACCACCTTGGGTGAATTAGTCCCCTCTGGTGGGGCCCATTTTCCAAGGGTGGTAAATGAGTCCCCTTTGAGGGAAAATTTAAAATTAAATAGGAATTTAATCATTTTAACTCTTTTTTTGGCTGAATTTCGGCCTATTAGGTATAATTAATGGGAAAATAAGATTTTTTTGCCTATAAATACACATTTCAATTCATTTTACACAACCTTTTTTTATCATTTTTATCATTTCAAGTGAAAAATTCATTTTAACAAGTTTCATTAGCAAAAGTTGAAGTTTTAGGACAACAAACTAGGGATTTTGTAGGTCATGAAGTTCACTAATCTTGTCAAGATCCAACATTGCAAAGGTTTGATGATGGATTCCTATGGTGAATCATGAAGAAATATAGGGTGAATAGGTGCAAGTAGCCACCAAATCATGCCTAAGGACTTGGTTTCCTATTTATTCCATTTTCCATTGTTACTATATCTTCAAACTAAGGTTTGCATTGTGTTTATATAGCATTTCTCTTTCATTTCTTATGCATGTTTTATGTGTTGTAAGGTTTCTAAGGGTAGATATCTTGCATCCTTTCAATCATTCTTGCATGTTTTATTGTAAAGCAATAAAATAGGATTATTGTCATTATTCAACATTTCCTAGTCTTTGACAAATCTAAGGGTAGGGTTTATTTATATTTTTCTCTATTCAAGGTTTGATTACCTACATAGGGGTTTGACCAAGTAAAAAACCCCATTAGATAAAATCTTTTAAGCTTTTTTGCAAGAATTTTCTAAGATATAGAATTGGGTTATCCTTAAAATTTTGTTGTGTAGGTGTCGAGGTACAAATCTAAGTTTTGAGTTTGCAGAAATCAGAAAGAGGAATGATTCACCATTCTTGGAAAATAAGTCCCACCTATGGTGAAAAATTGATTCAGATGTTTTTTTAGATTCCTAGCTATTAGAAAAAAAGTTTCATTTAGAAAAGTCCGATTTTGGACTGATTCACCTATGGTGGCGAACGGGTCCCAGTTAACCCAAGTTCAAATATGATCATCTTTTCAAATTTTCATTCAGTCTTCTACAGTCTTCCAGGTGCGCACATTTTGAGAAATATCCTTTTGTTTAGTGGAAAATTGCATTTCATTCATCATTTTCAATCATTTTGCATATCACATCATGTTTTCAAAAAAGACAGATTTTAGTTTTGCATTTATTTTAGTTCACTTTAGTCAACCAATTGTATTTATTTAATTTTTTTTACATCATGTCTCATTGCATACATCCTAATTTTAGTGTTACATAAGCATTTTGGACCTAAATATCTCTCCTTTTAGGTTAAAAACCCTAGAAGCGTAAGAACCAACATTTAGGTTGCCAAAATCTATGTTTCAATACTAAAGAAAACTCTTGATGGGTTGAATGAAGCTCCATGGGCATGGTACAATAGGATTGACTAAAAAAATTTTAGCAATGGATTTATCAAAAGCAATGGTTAGCCCACTCTTTACATGAAGGCAACTGATGGTAAGGTTTTAATTGTTGTCTTGTATGTTGATGATTTAGTTTTCGCTAGGGATGAAAATTTCCTCATTTTTTATTTTAAAGAGGCCATGAAAAGAGAGTTTGAAATGAAATAGTTATGTCTCTTGATATATTTTATAGGCATAGAAGTAAAACAAATGCATGATGGTATATTTATCTCTCAAGAAAAATATATGCAAATGAAATCTTGAAGAGATTTAAGATTCTTGACAACAAGCCTTCCCCAACTCCAACAATCGTAGGTCTAAAGTTGAGCAAGGAATATTGCAGTAGCAATGTGGATCTGACCATGCTTAAAAGTTTGGTTTGAATTTTGATGTATTTTATTGCAATTAGGAATTATATAATGCATGGAATGACTCTTATTTCTATATTTATGGAGACTCCAAGGGATGCCCATTAGAAAGAAAGTAAAAGAATCCTAAGGTATCTGAATGACACCAATGGATATGGTATTTTCTTTGGTGTAGAAAATGCTTTTGGGTTGGTTGGATACATGGATATTGATTGGGAATGAAGTGTGGATGATAGGAAGAGCACATCTGGATATGTGTTTCATTTGGGATCAGTAGTCATTCCATGGGCTTCCAAGAAACAACCAATAGATTCCCTGTCTATAGTAGAGGCTAAATATATAGTAGAAAATGTAGCAGTATGCCAAGCTATTTGGTTGAGAAAAATCTTAGTAGATTGGAGACAAGAATAAGAGGATGGAACATCAATATTTTGTGGCTATGTTTCATCAATAGCTTCTATGAAAAATCCTATGTTTGATGGAAGAAGCAAGCACATTGAAATAAGGTATCACTTTATTAGATAATTGGCTTAATAGGGTGAAATCAAGATGAAATTTTGTAGGTATGAGCAGTAGCTTGCATAAATTTTCACCAAACCATTGAGAAAATATTGCTTCAACTACCTAAGAATAATTTTAGGTGTTGTTGATTCAATGAAGATTGAAGTTGTTTGACGGCTCATTCAAAGAGAGAGTGTTGGAAATATTAATTTTTGAGCCTCTTTATGTCATCCCTCAACTCATCTACCTATCAGGAGCCTTTTTAATGGTAGTTATATTTTTGGGATCTCCATCCCTATTCTGTTCCTTAAAAAAAAAGAATTTAATGTGGTAAGAAAATTGGAATTTTGAGAATTAACAATAGTAGGTGAATTCAAATTTTGAGTTAGAATTTTGTGAATACAAAATTAATGAATGAAGATAGTAGTCAGTTAGTTTTTGTGCAACAACAATCTGAAAAAAGGAATTTATTTTTTTTGTGTGGGATCTCTATGTGATTCAAAGAAGCTCCTAAACACCAGTAGCTATATTTTGTTTTGTGCATGTTTCTAGTTAGTTGCTAAAAGCTCCTAATCACTCATTATTTTCTAGGAGTAGCAGATAGATCCAATTGAATTGAAGGAAAGAGAGCTCTGAGAAGCTCGTGATAGTTTCTTGAGTTTATGGGTGTAGCTCTAGATTGTTGCAAGTTTCATTTGTAATCAGTAGATTGTAGTTTCAAGTTTAAAAGCCTTTTTTTAATGTTATTTTTTGGTTAATACAAGAAGAAATTTTGCATGCCCAGTTTTTGTGTCTCCATGTCTATCCCACGTTTTTTTTTTGTATTCCCCTATTGTTTGGGGAAATAGGGAAGCAACCCTATATGTTTTATTCTAGTTGAATTTCTGACATTCTTCATTTATCTTAACCATTTTCAAGAGTTTCATACAAAATGAAATTCATGCAATCATGTGAGATTCTTCACCATGTCTGATTTGATCCCTTTGTGAACATGCCTCTTTTTACATTGAATCTAGACGTTTTTCAAGCTTATTTAAATTTATTCTTGAATTCAATAAGCATTTCAAGGTATTATAAATTTTTAGGGATGCTTGTTCCTTCTGTTAACTCCAGTGACTTCAACCTAAAATGATCTAGTTCATGGAGTCTAATTTTATGTCAAGCAATAAATTTGATTAGTCTCTTATGTTGTAGTAGATCAATGGCTTTTTTCTGTAACTCTACCTATATTTGAAATGATTTTATACATTTGTGATTTTTGTGACATTTCTATGATGAAGTAATTGAATTACATTGAGGTAATTAATCACATTAAGAAATTTTATGGTAGATATTTCTCAAACATGATTATATTTATCCTCATCTCTATTTTCTTGTAACTAACTAGAATATTTTTCATCATACTTTGATTATACCAAGTTATGCATGGAAAATAATAGGTGTGATTATTAATATTATGTAATTTAGTCCATTATTTTAATGGAATAGTATTGTAATAGGTACATAGAAAAAAAATAGGGTGATCTACCTTTTAGGAGATGGAGCATAAGAATATGGTTCCTATTTCACTATTATTTCATTTAAGGAAACCCTAGAGATCTCAATCCAATAATAAAATGAGAGAGAAATATACTAAAATTTGTCCTAGGGTATGATCAAAGGCTAAGAATGTTTTCACCACCAAGGTAGGGCTTGGAAAGACAAGTAACATGCAAAAAATAATTATGAAACTTAATGATATGCAAGACTACAATAAATGACCTAAAAAACAATGCAAAATAGAACAACAAATTGAGAAGTCAGATATGTGCACCTATAATCCTATATCAGCTTGAAAGAAGACATGAAATGCTAGAAATATTGAATTTAATGAAGATTGGGACACATATGTTTGGTTGGGCGATTTCATCCTTGAATAGGGTTTCTAGGAGAGAACAAAAATTTGGTAGTTTCAAGTCTAGAACTCTTGAAATTGAGAAAAGTCACTATACTAGGACTCATACATCAGGAGTGCCATATCATTCCTATTAATAGTTTTTTGTATATCAAGATGTGAATATTCTCTTCAATCTCTAATCTAACTGCTCAACCTAATTTTTGAATTTTAACTGTTAAATACTATTTTGTAGATGTATTTTTATGGTCATGTAAACAAGATGACAACTTTGACAACTTTTAACACTTGACAACATTTCTCCAATCTTTCTCCTTAGTGGATCTTCAACTTAGATTTTCAAATCATACACTATGGAGAGGTAAAAAAAAATCTTTTTTAGTGAAATGGGGTTTTCCTTGGTCAAACCTTGAAATGAAATAAAATAGTAAGGAAGAGTGATGAATGAAGAAAATGATATGCTGTAACTCACCAAACCCTAGGAATAAAGTGTTGAAAACATGTATGAAATGGCTCCAATGGATCTATATCTTGAATCATTTTTGAATGATATGGATCTTCTATTGAATGATTTCTTGAATCATAAAACATCGCAAATGATTGCTCAAAAACAAACATGATGCATAATGACTTTGACATGATGCTTGATACTTGAATAATGTTCCAAAACACTTGATAATCAGCTCTTGGAGGCTATTGAATGCTATTGTAAAATATTAAAATCTCTCACATCATGAACTCAAATTTTCTATAATGCATGAATACTCAAGTTGCTAAATGAAAAATGAATTAAATAACCTTATATTTATACTTGATTATGTAAAAAAAATTAAAATTATGATGCTACAATCCAGCATTAGGTCTAGGATAATAAAATAATACCAAGAATTTGAATTTAAATTGGGTCTATGCTAAGCAAGACTCATACACTAGTTGTGGCATATGAGTCCCATTAGGATAATCTTGGGACACTTTTCTTATGAAATGCTTAGTTTATTGTGAAATTCATATTAAGGCCCCAAAACCTAGGTGGGACCCATATACCCAACGTGGTGTATGAGTCCCAGATCACTAAATATGGGTAATACAATCAAAAAACACATGAATTATGATTGGGTGTTGATCTATGTTGGGATTAATCTTGGAAAGATGTATTAATTAAGGCTTGCGGATGCAAAATAAGGCCAATCACAACATAAAGAAGCCCTATAAATAATAAAACCCTAGATTAGTGTGAAAGTGTAAGGGTACACTTTACATAACCCTGAATAAGGAACAATTAAGGGCACTTAGTTTACAAGGTCCCAAGACCTAATGTGAATGTGAGTTGATGCAAGAATTTTGGTCCACAAAAAGCTCAAAAAGTGGAAACATTTTTGTTGTTTTTAGAAATTTTCACACTTGGATTAAAAATTTGAGGCACTTACACAATGAATCTTAAAAAAATTCAGTGATATGAAAATTATAATTTTCAATCTACTTTCTAAATATGTAATTTATTCAACTACCTAGATGATAGAAATTGAATTTTGATAGGGATGTATAAAAACCACTTTTTAAGAGTCTTTTTTTACCATACCATGCATGTGTATGGAAAACACATTTTGACCCAAATAAAAGTATTCTTCTAATTCCTTTTGTGGAAAGATAGCTAGGAACATGAAGATTAATGAGGATATTTTTTTGTAACTTTTTCTAAATTGTTTGTTATTGAATTTTTATTGGCCTTAATTTTCATTTTTAAAAATAAATGTGTATGGATAGCATAATAGGACCTAAACTAAACATTTTTTTAATATTTTTTTTTCATTGTGTAGAGAGTTTTCTCAAGCTTGATACCATATATATTTTTTACAAGAAATTTTACCAAAAAAATGTTATTAAAAAATAAAAAGTCTAATATTTCAAGTTTATAGACTAGTTTTCTTAGAAATAAATAAGAAAATAACAAATGTAATCCAGTATTAAATATGTATATATTTGGAAACTATACATCATGTTCTCTAATGGGTTTTAATTTTGTAGATTGATTTGAAAAATAAGTTGATCAACATATTGTTGAAGTTGGACATTTCTCTTGAACGTGCCTTAGTTTTTTAGTTGTAGGCCAAAGGCTAAGGGTGGGGTTACCAAGCCTTTCTCAAGCCTAAAATTGAGGCAACATGTGGGTTAATGATTCAAAATTTTAAAAATGCACACACGTCATACACATTCTTTGTTTACTTGATTATTTGAAAAAAAAAAAAATATTTAATAACATGTGTTTTAAAATGCATATGCATTTTGTGTTACAAAGTGTGTAGATGTTTGTAAAATTTATTTAATTTTTTAAATAAATGACACATATGTGTTATAAAATACATACCCATTATGTAATACATACACATTCGAATGCATATGCATTTTTTAGTGTATACATTTATTTTTAGGCTCAAGTAACCAAATCATAACACTACACATTTTTAATAATGTGTACACATTTTATGTAGGTTAGTTTTTGGCTAAAACTTCCCCTCTTCATGCACCAACTTCTTGATTTTACACGTGTTAAACACATTAAAATAGTAAATCAAGGCCACATTAAGCTTAATTTGACAAGGAGAGCCCAAACAAATGTGAAAATGTATAGGGATACATTTTTGTAATTACATCTAGGCCTAGACCAATTTAGTGAGAGGAGGAACTTGCTTCAAACTCACACTAAAGTAGATGAACCCACATTAAGATGGGTCAAATTGTACCAATTCTAATAAGATAAGATGGCAATGATAAAGAAGGCTGATCAAGCCCATAGGATGAATGTCCTATGGTAAACCAACATAAGCAAAAAGAACACACATGTAAAATGATATAGAGAGTAGTAACAAGATACAAACATGCATTTCCAAAGACACAAAATAAAGGAATAATAAAACAAAAAAGAGTGGATCAAGCTTCAACCATTTGTCTCACATTTTATGTACGAGATCTATGTTGTTTGTCCAAAAATGAATGCTCACTTTGAGGCAACCAAACTTTAGGTGCTCATGCAAAAAAGCAAGTGGCTATGTGAAATTCATGCCTACGTTCAACTCCTATACATACAACAATACCAAAACTACACCTCTTGATAACTTTGATATGACACCACACAACAATGAAATTCAAGCTTTATGAGGTAAGAAAAGCTTTGTATGCTTAATTATCATGAACAAAAAAGATGGCTACACAACCAAGCAAAATGTGTTATGCAAGGTGGCCATATAATTTAAAGGAGTTTTTTCTTAGTTCATGTGAGGCCCTAACTTAGGGAGCATCGTATCTAATGTCTCCAAGAGAGGACCAATCAAAGAATAGAAGATTCACAACTTAGGGGATGTCATGTGTTACATCAAGCAACTAAGAGGAATATAATATGATAAGAGAAACCATCCTCTTTAGGGAAGACTACATAATAGAACACAAAATGTAAAAGAATAATTCCAATGTATGGCCCCACTTTAAAGAAATCGCTAAAAACCATGATGTGACAAATTACTTTCAAGTAGAAAATGGTAAATGCTAACAATAAAAGGACATGAGAGCTTAGTTGGAAAGCCCTATGCCAATTTATATGCTTCCAAATGAAGCAATGACATGACAAAGGGAACGAGGGTTTCCCCCAACATAAAATTCTAAACACATGAGTGATCCATGGATTTTGGGTCAGTATGTTATTGCTGTACAATGTTTTTATAGAGCATGGAACTCTTTTCATTCCCAAAATACTCATAGAACAGGAAGAATAACACAAATAGAGAAAAAATGAAGATTTTTTTTGGGTCAACATGGAAGATACGTGAATGTCTCAAAACCTTGCACCATCCCCAAAAGGAAAAAAAAATGAAAAGATAAAGGGAAATCTTATGGGTCAACATGGGTGAGACATGAATGTTTCGATTCCTTGTGTCATGCGTAAAAGTAAAACATGAGATAAATGAAAAGATAAAGGAAAAAGATTTACAACATAGAGAATAATGTAGATACTCATAGAGCAATGTCACAAAGAGGGAGAAATACATAAAACAGAATGTTATCAAGGATCACATTGCACACATGCAGTCACACAAAAGGAAAAGGAACAAATAGCGAAGGGGACAATGACAAATGTGCTACTAGGACAGGGCTACCTAATTCTTGTTGGACAACTCAATGCAAGACAAGAATGAGTCAAGAGGGGTGATGGGAAATGGTTCCTTGCATTTTGAAATGACTTGCAATAAATCTCAAGCATGCAATAGTGAGAATATTATGATCCTACAACTATTACGTGGCAAGGAGCTAAATGATATGCTTTAAGGGACTAATTCTATGATATCAAGCTTTTGGAATATTCATTTTAAAGTACGTCACTCATTAGTACTATGTTCAATAACTCTATGATATCAACAATGTGATGTGTTTGTATTATTAGGATTTGGTTTTTCGATCTTCTCTATGTGAGGTAATATAATTAGTCCTCAGTGTAGAAGTATCTATAAATTACTTTCAGTTGTAAATAGTGGACAAGGGAATTGTAGTTTCTTTATTTTGTAAGGCTTTCATCATTTGCTAGATTCACCAATTTCTTGAATTGAATGTTGATGCATAGGACCTATGATAATCCCATAATCCTTGTCATCATTATGAGGTATTGGTTATTTTTTAGGAAGGAGGGTACTTATGTCAGGAGGAGTATCTTGATATCCTAACCCTTTGGTAACTTCAATTGGTATTTTCTCTAAAATTTGGTGAATTTTGTGTTAATTTGTTGTATCATGTCCTTTTATGCTTAAGATTGTAAATCCTATTTCATATGTCTCTTCTAGGCTAATAGGAGTGTTGGTAACTTTGTTAACATAGGATGGTTGAATTTTGAATTGATTAGAGGAACTAGGTTCTCCTATTGTAGGGAACTTAAGTTTAGCTTGTTTCTCCATTTCAATATGTAAAAGGCCTAATATATCAATTGATGGAATGGTAGGGGGTGTTGGTTATTTTGTAGAAGGATAAAAAGATGCATTAGTTTGAAGGTTATTAAGGAAAGAATTTAGGAAGTTGTTCATGTTGTCATCATCTTCTCTCATGATGTCAATATCACAAGGAGGAAATGCATTAGGAGTTGAGTGATGATGAATAAGTTCAATTTCATTACAGTCATTTCCAAAAGTACAACATGGCACATCCACTAAGGATTTCAAGGACATCCACAAATTACCAAAGAACATATCCATAATGAAATGTAATACAAGAACTTAGAATAAAAGGTCTAAATGCATGTTTGAGTTCATGAGATTTATGTAATGAACCAAATGAAGGTAGATGAAATGCAATGGATGAAATAAAAACTCTACAAACTGAAACAAAAAACTAACAACAAGAAACATAAACATAGAAATAGAGTTTCTAATGCTAGAAAATGTGGGTTAAAATCTAAAATGTGACTAAATTGGACCTAGAGGGGAATATAAGTCCCAATCAAGGTATTTTAAGGATTTGAATACTAATGGTCACCACAGAATGCCCAGAAATTAGGAAAAATCACATGTACTATGACTAAGTCACCCAAAGGGGTGTATGAGTCCCTGATTAGGGTTTTTACACCATTTTCAACAAATTTTATGTTAATGTTATGTTTTGTATTTTGGATTATCTCTAGACTATTTATAAATAGAGATTTCAAATGAAATTCAATGATGCAAGAGGTAAAAAATGCAAACAATATGCGCTTTCACTAATGCAAAATTTAGAAACACTAGATGTGAATTAACTAATGCAAACCTTAATGCAATGTTAATGCTAACTAGATCTTCGATTATGATGCAATCCAAATAATAAATAAGATGTTCTAAATTTAGGTTCACCAAAATGTAGCAATGGAAGTAGGGTGCCCCACCTTTTAGGAGATGGAGCACAAGGATATGGTTCCTATTTCACAATGATTTTATTCAATGAAACCCTAGAGATCTCAATCCAATAATAGAATGAGAATGATATATGATAAAATTTTTGCAAGGATATGATCAAAGGATAAAAAAGGGTTCACCGCCAAGCTTGGTCTTCAAAAGACAAGTAACATGCAAAACCTAATTATGAAACTTAATGATATGCAAGACTATAATAAATGACTTAAAAATGAATACAAAAGAAAATAGAAAACTAATAAGTTATAGAGGTGCACCTAGAAATCTAAAAAAACTTGAATGAAGAACTTAAATGCTAGAAACACAAAATTTAATGCACACTTGGACTCATACACCAGGATGGACAATTTAGTCCCATATTAGGGTTTCTAGGAATAAATAGAAATCTAGCAATGTTAAGTCTAGAACTCTTGAAATATTGAAAATTCACTATATTGGGACTCATACACTAGGAGTGGTGTATCAATCTTGTTCAATTTTTTTGGATGATCAAGAATTGAATCTATTCTTCAATCTCTACTATATCTTCTCAACCTGATTTGTAGATTTGAACTACTAAATTCTACTTTCTTGATGCCATTTCCCAATCTTGTAAAGAAGGTGACAACTTTGATAACATTGGACACTTCACAACTTTTCTCCAATATTTCTGCTTAGAGGATCTTCAACCTAGATCTGCAAAAAAAAGATAAAGAGAGGGAAAACTATTTTCTTGTTAGTTGAAAGGGGTTTTCCATGGAAAAAACTTCTTTTGTTAAGAAAACCTTGAAATGAAATAAAATATAAATAAGGAATGATGAATGAATGATATATTGCAACTCACCAAACTCTAGGAGTAAATTCCTACAAACATGTATGAAATGGCTCCAATGGATGTAGATCTTGAATCTTGTTTGAATGATACAGATCTTGTATTGAATTCTTTCTTGAACCATAAAACCTTACATCACAAATATTAGCTAAAAACCAAACATGATGCATGACGACTTTGACATGATGCTTGATACTTGAATAATCCTCCAAAAAACTTGATAATTAGCTCTTGAAGTCTCTTGAAATCTATTGTAAACTATTGAAAGATCTTGTGAACTCAAATTTTCTATAATGTATGAATACTCAAGTTGTTATGTGAAAAATGAATGAAATAACCTTGTATTTATACTTATTTTTTTCCAAATTTCTTGAAATTGCAACACTACAAGCCAACATCATATCTAAGAGAATAAAATCCTACCAATAATTTGTATTTAAATTTGGCCTAAGCTAAGTAGGAATCATATGAAAGTTGTGGCATATGAGTCCCATTAGGCTAAGCTTGGGATACACTTTACAAAAATTCTTAGTTTAGTGTGAAATCTAGATTAAGGTCCTAAAACCTAGGTTGGAGCCATACACCCAAGGTGGAATATGAGTGCCAGATTGCAAAATCTAGGCCATACAATCCAAAAACACATTAATTATGAAAGGATGTTTATTTATGTCAAGATTAATCTCAAAAATATGCATTAATTAAGGTTTGTGGATGCAAAATAAGGCTAATTAAGGCATAAAGAAGCCCCATAATTAATAAAACCCTAGATTAATGTGAAATTGTAAAGATGCACTTTACAAAACCCTAAATAAGGCACAATTGGGTCCACTTAGTTTACCAAGGCCCGAGACCTAATGCAAATATGTTAAACAAATTAGAACACTAAATCAAGTCTACATTAAGCTCAATTTAACAAAGAGGGCCCAAACAAATGTGAAAATGTATAGGGATACATTTTCCATAATTATAATATGATATTGTAGCATCTTGATTATATAATTAGTTAGAAAATAGAATGTTGATCATCTCAACTAAGGGAAATTATTTATCTAATACTTGCTTAATCTTGAGTTCTAGTTCTATTGTAATTTTTTTTTTGAAAAGGAAAATACAGGTTTTACAGGGACCTAAAACCACAAAGTTAAAACAAAAAAAGATAGAGCATTAAGAGTTTGAACAAATAGACAGTTGTCCCAAAAAGGAAATGACAACAAAAAGAGACAACAGGGTCCAAAAAAGGACCACCAAAAAGCCAGAAACAACCACAACAGCACTACTCCAAGGTGTTCATCAACTCTTCGGCTTCCTTTTCAACTTCACTCATATCTTGTAACCCCTGCTTGAGGATTTGAACTATGTGTGGAGAAGCAGGGGCCTTCCTCTTAGTATTAGCCTAGGGGCGAGTCGAAATCTCTTCAACAGCAGCTCTACTAAAACCTCTGTCAATCTTTCCTCCTGCAACTATTGTCTTTTCCCCGGTAAGGGGGTGTCTTGTCCTTTTGTTATCCATGAAGGTTGGAAATGATATGTGTGGTACATTATTTATGATAATTAAATTGAGGAAACTGACTATTGTGGGATATTATTTCCATTGAGGAAAAATGAGGGGCTAGGAGTAGGAGTAAATAATTTCTTGGTTTAACCAATGTTAGGCATAAAAGGCGACAATCAATTTTGGCAAGAAATCAATGGAAAATCTTGATAGGAAGAAACTGATATAATCATTCATATGAGGTGCATAAGTATGTGCTCCATTATTTTACCTTTCATGTAATTGGTGAAGCTTAACATGGAAATTTCAAGAGTGTAGAAGATATGATATAGGTAATGTTAAATTATTGAAAATTGGTAGCATTTAATTTTTTAATGACTGAGTAAAATAAATTAATTCCTTTAATTTTGTAGTGTATTAATTTCCATCTTGGGTAAATAAAATCAAAGATCTATCATTACAATATATTTTTTCAAATTTTATTTAGGTTAATGGTATTTAATTCAAGGGCTTGAATTCTTATTAATTTTATGTTTCGATAATCACTCTTATGATTTATTAGTAGCTCAACTAGTTTGATAAAGAATAATGTAGATTATTTTCTCAGGTTATATGATACTTAGAAATTATTTTATGAATACTATGAATGTAATGGGGATCACATACATATTCAAAGTTGTATTAAAATTTATGTGATATTTAAGAATTATTTTTAATAAATTTGATTCTAGGTCATTTAAGTATCTCATTAGTTTCATCATATATTAAGTAGAAATTGAGAATAGTCTTTAATTATTTATTTATTATTTCATAGTATGACCCTCTTATTATTCATCACATTTAGAGATTTTAAAGCTCTCAATTTATCTAGTTAAATTGTTACCATCATTTTATTTGAAAAGGCATTTTATTCTAGAGTTTAGTGATCATATATTGTTGAATGGATAACTTTTTCCATTATTATTGATATTTAATTTTCCATATCTATGTAATAAAATGTATGAATGTCAATAAGTATCTAGTAACAAATAGTAGAAATTGTCTCTTTTTTATAAATCCTACAGGAATATTATGAAGTAGAATGTCATTTGAAATAATTATATAGATTAGAATTCCTATGTGATCTATGTTTATGTTATTTTAAATTAGACTTGCCAAACACTAGTCTAATTAGAAGTATAATTACTATGAAGGTTGATATCACCACAAAATAAGTTCTTTTCTAAAATAAATTACTAACACTTTACAAGTATGAAGGATTCATCTTGAGACAGGGAATCTAAGGAAATAAGAAGGCATATTAACAAAAAGTGAAAAATTCAAGAACCATGAGTGAAGTGTATCAATAATTATTACGCAAGGTGTATCAACATCTAATAAGGTGCTCCTTAATCCATTAACTTCTCATTTTATCATCGATGTAAATTTGTAGTATGCCATATATTTCTTACACTCTTGAATGCTAATTTTGTGCCCTTTCTTAAATTTTTATAAACATTGGAGTGAGGTGTAGCAAATAAAGGTTTTACGTAATCATGAAATCCCAGTTAGGCTCTTTATTACTTTCTTGAAGTGTGTTTGTTTAATATTTCTTTAGGTTTTGGGTTCCCATCTCTACTCACTGAAGTGGGTGGCAACTATAACATGGAACTATCTAGGTAGTGAGACCCTACAAATGGTTTCATACCCACTATTTATAGAACTTAGATATCAACTATCAATAATATACTGAGTATAATGGTTGTGCTTTACTTGCTTGAGGGCTTTCCTAGAGTCCATGTGACTTCATAATGCCAATACAAATTGGGCAATGAGGAGCTTCTTCCTGAGATGCCCGAGAAGTTGACACATGCAAGGGTGTTTTTATTGAAGGAATGTTTTATGTCATTAGTATGTCGAAGAAGAATAATATAACTCAAAGATATGATCCCAAGATAGGAGAATGGACAACAATACTAAATATGTATTTGAACGGTTTATACTACATCGATGTTCTATATGCATTTGGACAACTAATTGCCTTTGGATGGCTTCCCTCAATAATAAAGCAATATGATTGGGACCAAAATTTGTGGAGAGAAATTGATGCCTTACCTCAACATCATTCCTTTGCTCATGCCACAGTGTGGAGTGATCAAATTTTCTTCTGCAAACATAAAAATCCTTCTCGACTTTCGGAGTATCTAGTTTTTTATATGTATAAACCTGGAGCAGATTTATCTGAGAGGTGGATTTCTGTTTACACACCATGAAATATTCCCCAAATGGATATGATGTCGGTTACCACAATAGAAATTTAGAATATCAATAGCTGCTTCATTAATATACAATTTAAAATATATGATTATTTTAAAAAAGACTTTAGACATCTATTCCTTCGAATGCTAAAATTGGTGTTTTGTTATGTCATTTTAAACATGTGTATCTTTACAAACTCTTAAAATTATTTTACTTTATTTATAATGGTTAATTTATTTATTTTTAATATATATATATCGAGTCATTCAATATTAGAAGAAATTCACAAGATATAATATATGAGTTTAGTTTTTTTGACTATGCTTATAATAACTATAGGATGAATACTTCTCAATGGAGTTAATTATTTACTCTATGAGGCAATCCTAATAGAGATGAACTAAGCAAGCAAAGAAAGCAAGCAAAATAAAGGGGGGACATACATCTATGCTTGAATTGGATTCCTAAGAGTTAGATAAAAGGATTTTTAGAAAATTAATGAATGTGTGTTGTAGGATGTGGCTCCTAATGTTGTGGTTTGTAGAGAACTAACTTGAGGGCTTCATTCTCCCATCTTCTAAATGAGTATCCTTTTATGTAGTAAGGTGCATCATTTAGAATTCATTAGCTTTCATATGCACAAGGAGTCATATGGGTGCTAAAGTGGGGGCTAAATATGCCATAGAAAATTGGACCCTCTTGAGAATAGAGACAATTTCATGCATAATTAGACCCATTTTAATCCCTTCGCATCATTTCCCCTTCAAAACAACATTTGTATGCCCCTTAGACCTACTAATTTTGATCTAGAGGCCTGTTTCCATGTGAAATCACATAAAACCCTACAAATAGCATTTAATAACATCATACCCTTATAACCCACTTTTAAACAGTAGTAGTGGAATCCATTCGCCACCTTGGGTGAATTAGTCCCCTCTGGTGGGACCCATTTTCCAAGGGTGGTAAATGAGTTCCTTTTGAGGGAAAATTAAAAATTAAATAGGAATTTAATCATTTTTACTCTTTTTTTGGCTAAATTTCGGCCTATTAGGTATAATTAATGGGAAAATAAGATTTTTTTGCCTATAAATACACATTTCAATTCATTTTACACAACCCTTTTTTTATCATTTTTATCATTTCAAGAGAAAAATTCATTTTTACAAGTTTCATTAGCAAAATTTGAAGTTTTAGGACAACAAACTAGGGCTCTTGTAGGTCATGAAGTTCACTAATCTTGTCAAGATCCAACATTGCAAAGGTTTGATGATGGATTCCTATGGTTAATCATGAAGAAATATAGGGTGAATAGGTGCAAGGAGCCACCAAATCATGCCTAAGGACTTGGTTTCCTATTTATTCAATCTTCCATTGTTACTATATCTTCAAACTAAGGCTTGCATTCTGTTTATATAGCATTTTTCTTTCATTTCTTATGCATGTTTTATGTGTTGTAAGGTTTCTAAGGGTAAATATCTGGCATCCTTTCAATCATTCTTGCATGTTTTATTGTAAAGTAATAAAATAGGATTATTGTCATTATTCAACATTCCCTAGTCTTTGACACATCTAAGGGTAGGGTTTATTTAAATTTTTCTCTATTCAAGGTTTGATTACCTACATAGGCGTTTGACCAAGTAAAAACCCCCATTAGATCAAATCTTTTAAGCTTTTTTGCAAGAATTTTTTGAGATCCAGAATTGGGTTTTCATTAAAATTTTGTTGTGTAGGTGTCAAGATACAAATCTAAGTTTTGAGTTTGCAGAAATCAAAAAGAGGAATGATTCACCATTCTTGGAAAATAAGTCCCACCTATGGTGAAAAATTGATTCAGATGTTTTTTTAGATTCCTAGCTGTTAGAAAAAAAGTTTCATTTAGAAAAGTCTTATTTTGGATTGATTCACCTAAGGTGGCGAACGGGTCCCAGTTAACCCAAGTTCAAATATGATCAGCTTTTCAAATTTTCATTCAGTCTTCTACAGTCTTCCAGGTGCACACATTCTAAGAAATATCCTTCTGTTTAGTGGAAAATTGCATTTCATTCGTCATTTTCAATCCTTTTGCATATCACATTGTGTTTTCAAAGAAGACATAGATTTTAGTTTTGCATTTATTTTAGTTCACTTTAGTCAATCAATTGTATTTATTTAATTTTTTTTACATCATATCTCATTGCATACATCCTAATTTTAGTGTTACATAAGCATTTTGGACCTAAATCTCTCTCCTTTTAGGTGAAAAACCCTAGAAGCATAAGAGCCAACATTTAGGTTGCCAAAATCTATGTTTCAATACTAAAGAAAACTCTTGATGGGTTGAATGAAGCTCCATGGGCATGGTACAATAGGATTGACTAAAATTTTTTGAGCAATGGATTTATCAAAAGCAATGGTTAGCCCACTCTTTACATCAAGGAAACTGATGGTAAGGTTTTAATTGTTGTCTTGTATGTTGATGATTTAGTTTTCACTGGGGATGACGATTTCCTCATTTTTTATTTTAAAGATGCCATGAAAAGAGAGTTTGAAATGAAATAGTTATGTCTCTTCATATATTTTCTAGGCATAGAAGTAAAACAAATGCATGATGGTATATTTATCTCTCAAGAAAAATATATGCAAATGAAATCTTGAAGAGATTTAAGATGCTTGAAAACAAGCCTTCCCCAACTCCAACAATCGTAGGTCTAAAGTTGAGAAAGGAATATTGCAGTAGCAATGTGGGTCTAACCATGCTTAAAAGTTTGGTTTGAATTTTGATGTATTTGATTGCAATTAGGAATTATATAATGCATGGAATGACTCTTATTTCTATATTTATGGAGACTCCAAGGGATGCCCATCCGAAAGAAAGTAAAAGAATCCTGAGGTATGTGAATGACACCAATGGATATGGTATTTTCTTTTGTGTAGAAAATGCTTTTGGGTTGGTTGGATACATGGATAGTGATTGGGCATGAAGTGTGGATGATAGGAAGAGCACATCTGGATATGTGTTTCATTTGGGATCAGTAGTCATTTCATGGGCTTCCAAGAAACAACCAATAGTTTCCCTGTCTATAGTAGAGGCTAAATATATAGTAGCAAATGTAGCAGTATGCCAAGCTATTTGGCTGAGAAAAGTCTTACTAGATTTGAGACAAGAATAAGAGGATGGAACATCAATATTTTGTGGCTATGTTTCATCAATAGCTTTTATGAAAATCCTATGTTTGATGGAAGAAGCAAGCACATTGAAATAAGGTATCACTTTATTAGATAATTGGCTTAATAGGGTGAAATCAAGATGAAATTTTGTAGGTTTGAGCAGCAGCTTGCATAAATTTTCACCAAACCATTGAGAAAATATTGCTTCGACTGCCTAAGAAGAATTTTAGGTGTTGTTGATTTCAATGAAGATTGAAGTTGTTTGACTGCTCAGTCAAAGAGAGAGTGTTGGAAATATTAATTTTTTAGCCTCTTTATGTCATCCCCCAACTCATCTACCTATCAGGAGCCTTTTCAATGGTAGTTATCTTTTTGGGATCTCCATCCCTATTATGCTCCTGAAAAAAAAAAAAATTAATGTGGTAACAAAATTTGAATTTTGAGAATTAACAACGGTAGGTGAATTCAAATTTTGAGTTAAAATTTTGTGAATAAAAAATTAATGAATGAAGATAGTAGTCAGTTAGTTTTTGTGCAACAACAATCTGAAAAAAGGATTTTTTTTTTGTGTGGGATCTATATGTGATTCAAAGAAGCTCCTAAACACCAGTAGCTATATTTTGTTTTGTGCATGTTTCCAGTTAGTTGCTAAAAGCTCCTAATCTCTCATTATTTTCTAGGAGTAGCAGATAGATCCAATTGAATTGAAGGAAAGAGAGCTCTGAGAAGCTCGTGATAGTTTCTTGAGTTTATGGGTGTAGCTCTAGATTGTTGCAAGTTTCATTTGTAATCAACAGATTGTAGTTTCAAGTTTAAAAGCATTTTTTTAATGTTATTTTTTTGTTAATACAAGAAGAAATTTTGCATGCCCAGTTTTTGTGTCTCCATGTCTATCCCACATTTGTTTTTTGTATTCCCCTATTGTTTGGGGAAATAGGGAAGCAACCCTATATGTTTTATTCTAGTTGAATTTCTGACATTCTTCATTTATCTTAACCATTTTCAAGAGTTTCATAGAAAATGAAATTCATGCAATCATGTGAGATTCTTCACCATGCCTGATTTGATCCCCATTGTGAACATGCCTCTTTTTACATTGAATCTAGATGTTTTTCAAGCTTATTTAAATTTATTCTTGAATTCAATAAGCATTTCAAGGTATTATAAATTTTTAGGGATGCTTGTTCCTTCTGTTAACTCCAGTGACTTCAACCTAAAATGATCTAGTTCATGGAGTCTAATTTTATGTCAAGCAATAAATTTGATTAGTCTCTTATGTTGTAGTAGATCAATGCCTTTTTTCTATAACTCTACCTATATTTGAAATGATTTTATACATTTGTGATTTTTTTGACATTGCTATGACGAAGTAATTGAATTACATTGAGGTAATTAATCACATTAAGAAATTTTATGGTAGATATTTCTCAAACATGATTATATTTATCCTCATCTCTATTTTCTTGTTATGCACTTCTAACTAACTAGAATATTTTTCATCATACTTTGATTATACCAAGTTATGCATGGAAAATAATAGGTGTGATTATTAATATTATGTAATTTAGTCCATTTTTTTAATGGAATAGTATTGAAATAGGTACATAGAAAAAAAATAGGGTGATCCACCTTTTAGGAGATGGAGCATAAGAATATGGTTCCTATTTCACTATTATTTCATTCAAGGAAACCCTAGAGAACTCAATCCAATAATAAAATGAGAGAGAAATCTACTAAAGTTTGTCCTAGGGTATGATCAAAGGCTAATAATGTGTTCACCACCAAGGTAGCGCTTGGAAAGACAAGTAACATGCAAAAAATAATTATGAAACTTAATGATATGCAAGACTACAATAAATGACCTAAAAAAGAATGCAAAATAGAACAAAAAATTGAGAAGTCAGAGATGTCCACCTATAATCCTATATCAGCTTGAATGAAGACATGAAATGCTAGAAATATTGAATTTAGTGAAGATTGGGACACATATGTTGGGTTGGGCGATTTCATCCTTGAATAGGGTTTCTAGGAGAGAACAAAAATTTGGTAGTGTCAAGTCTGGAACTCTTGAAATTGAGAAAAGTCACTATACTAGGACTCATACATCAGGAGTGCCATATCATTCCTATTAATCTTTTTTTGTATATCAAGATGTGAATCTATTCTTCAATCTCTAATCTAACTACTCAACCTAATTTTTGAATTTGAACTGTTAAATACTATTTTGTAGATGTCTTTTTATGGTCATGTAAACAAGATGACAAATTTGACAACTTTTAACACTTGAGAACATTTCTCCAATCTTTCTCCTTAGTGGATCTTCAACATAGATTTTCAAATCATACACTATAGAGAGGTAAAAAAAATTCTTTTTTAGTGAAATGGGGTTTTCCTTGGTCAAACCTTGAAATGAAATAAAATAGTAAGGAAGAGTGATGAATGAAGAAAATGATATGTTGTAACTCACCAAACCCTAGGAATAAAGTGTTGAAAACATGTATGAAATGGCTCCAATGGATGTATATCTTGAATCATTTTTGAATGATATGGATCTTCTATTGAATGATTGCTTGAATCATAAAACATCGCAAATGATTGCTCAAAAACAAACATGATGCATAATGACTTTGACATGATGCTTGATACTTGAATAATGCTCCAAAACACTTGATAATCAGCTCTTGAAGGCCATTGAATGCTATTGTAAAATATTAAAATCTCTTGTGAACTAAAATTTTCTATAATGCATCAATACTCAAGTTGCTAAATGAAAAATGAATTAAATAACCTTGTATTTATACTTGATTATGTAAAAAAATTTAAAATTATGATGCTACAAGCCAGCATTAGGTCTAGGATAATAAAATAATACCAAGAATTTGAATTTAAATTGGGACTATGCTAAGCAGGACTCATACATTAGTTGTGGCATATGAGTTCCATTAGGATAATCTTGGGACACTTTTCTTATGAAATGCTTAGTTTATTGTGAAATTCATATTAAGGCCCCAAAACCTAGGTGGGACCATTATGCCCAAGGTGGTGTATGAGTCCCAGATCACTAAATATGGGTCATACAATCAAAAAACACATGAATTATGATTTGGTGTTGATCTATGTTGGGATTAATCTTGGAAAGATGTATTAATTAAGGCTTGTGGATGCAAAATAAGGCCAATCACAACATAAATAAGCCCTATAAATAATAAAACCCTAGATTAGTGTGAAAGTGTGAGGGTACACTATACAGAACCCTGAATAAGGAACAATTAAGGGCACTTAGTTTACAAGGTCCCAAGACCTAATGTGAATGTGAGTTGATGCAAGAATTTTGGTCCACAAAAAGCTCAAAAAGTGGAAGCGTTCTTGTTGTTTTTAGAAATTTTCACACTTGGATTGAAAATTTGAGGCACTTAAACATTCAATCTTAAAAAAAATCAGTAATATGAAATTTCTAATTTTCAATCTAGTTTCTAAATATGTAATTTATTCAACTACCCAGATGATAGAAACTGAATTTTGATAGGGATGTATAAAAACCACTTTTTAAAAGTTTTTTTTACCATACCATGCATGTGTATGGAAAACACATTTTGACCCAAATAAAAGTATTTTTCTAATTCCTTTTGTGGAAAGATAGCTAGGAACATGAAGATTAATGAGGATATTTTTTTGTAATTTTTTCTAAATTGTTTGTTATTGAATTTTTATTGGCCTTAATTTTCATTTTTTAAAATAAATGTGTATGGATAGCATAATAGGACCTAAACTAAACAGTTTTTTAATATTTTTTTTTCATTGTGTAGAGAGTTTTCTCAAGCTTGATACCATATAATTTTTTTACAAGAAATTTTACCAAAAAAATGTTATTAAAAAATAAAAAGTCTAATATTTCAAGTTTATAGACTAGTTTTCTTAGAAATAAATAAGAAAATAACAAATGTAATCCAGTATTAAAAATATATACATATTTGGAAACTATACATCATGTTCTCTAATGGGTTTTAATTTTGTAGATTGATTTGAAAAATAAGTTGATCAACATATTGTTGAAGTTGGACATTTCTCTTGAACGTGCCTTAGTTTTTTAGTTGTAGGCCAAAGGCTAAGGGTGGGCTTACCAAGCCTTTCTCAAGCCTTAAACTGAGGCAACATGTGGGTTAATGATTTAAAATTTTAAAAATGCACACACGTCATACACATTCTTTGTTTACTTGATTATTTGAAAAAAAATAAAAAATTTAGTAACGTGTTTTAAAATGCATACGCATTTTGTGTTACAAAGCATGTAAATGTTTCTAAATTTTATTTAATTTTTTAAATAAATGACACATGTGTTATAAAATACATACCCATTATGTAATACATACACATTAGAATGCATATGCATTTTTTAGTGTATACATTTATTTTTAGGCTCAAGTAACCAAAGCATAACACTACACATTTTTAATAGCCTGTACGCATTTTTTGTAGGTTAGTTTTTTGCTAAAACTTCCCCTCTTCATGCACCAACTTCTTGATTTTACACATGTTAAACACATTACAATAGTAAATCAAGGCCACATTAAGCTTAATTTGACAAGGAGAGCCCAAACAAATGTGAAAATGTATAGGGATACATTTTTGTAATTACATCTAGGCCTAGCCCAATTTAGTGAGAGGAGGAACTTGCTTCAAACTCACACTAAAGTAGATGAACCCACATTAAGAAATAATAAAACAAAAAAGAGTGGATCAAGCTTCAACCATTTGTCTCACATTTTATGGACGGGATCTATGTTGTTTGTCCAAAAATGCATGCTCACTTTCAGGAAACCAAACTTTAGGTGCTCATGCAAACAAGCAAGTGGCTATGTGAAATTCATGCCTATGTTTGACTCCTATACATACAATAATACCAAATCTACACCTCTTGATAACTTTGATATGACACCACACAACAATGAAATTCGAGCTTTATGAGGTAAGAAAAGCTTTGTATGCTTAATTATCATGAACAAACAAGATGGCTACACAACCAAGAAAAATGTGTTATGCAAGGTGGCCATATAATTTAAAGGAGTTTTTTCTTAGTTCATGTGAGGCCCTAACATAGGGAGCATCGTGTCTAATGTCTCCAAGAGAGGACCAATCAAAGAATCAAAGATTCACAACTTAGGGGATGTCATGTGTTACATCAAGCCACTAAGAGGAATATAATATGATAAGAGAAATAATCCTCTTTAGGGAAGACTACATAATAGAATACAAAATGTAAAAGAATAATTCCAATGTATGCCCCCACTTTAAAGAAATTTCTAAAAACCATGATGTGAGAAATTACTTTCAAGTATAAAATGGTAAATTCTAACAATAAAAGGACATGAGAGCTTAGTTGGAAAGCCCTATGCCAATTTATATGCTTCCAAATGAAGCAATGACATGACAAAGGGAACAAGGGTTTCCCCCAACATAAAATTCTAAACACACGAGTGATCCATAGATTTTGGGTTAGTATGTTATTGCTACAATGTTTTTATAGAGCATGGAACTCTTTTCATTCCCAAAATACTCATAGAACAAGAAGAATAACACAAAGAGAGAAAAAATAAAGATTTTTTTTTGGGTCAATATGGAAGATACATGAATGTCTCAAAACCTTGCACCATCCCCAAAAGGAAAAAAAAATGAAAAGATAAAGGGAAATCTTATGGGTCAACATGGGTGAGACATGAATGTTTCGATTCCTTGTGTCATGCGTAAAAGTAAAACACGACATAAATGAAAATATGAAGGAAAAAGATTTACAACATAGAGAATAATGTAGATACTCATAGAGAAATGTCACAAAGAGGGAGAAATACATCAAACTGAATGTTATCAAGGATCACATTGCACACATGCAGTCACACAAAAGGAAAAGGAACAACTAGCCAAGGGGACAATGAAAAATGTGCTACTAGGATAGGGCTACCTAATTCTTGTTGGAAAACTCAATGCAAGACAAGAATGAGTCAAGAGGGGTGATGGGAAATGGTTCCTTGCATTTTGAAATGATTTGCAATAAATCTCAAGCATGCAATAGTGAGAATGTTATGATCCTACAACTATTACGTGGCAAGGAGCTAAATGATATGCTTTAAGGGACTAATTCTATGATATCAAGCCTTTGGAATATTCATTTTAAAGTACGTCACTCATTAGTACTATGTTCAATAACTCTATGATATCAACAATGTGATGTGTTTGTATTATTAGGATTTGGTTTTTCGATCTTCTCTATGTGAGGTAATATAATTAGTCCTTAGTGTAGAAGTATCTATAAATTACTTTCAGTTGTAAATAGTGGACAAGGGAATTGTATTTTCTTTATTTTGTAAGGCTTTCATCATTTGCTAGATTCGCCAATTTCTTGAATTAAATGTTGATGCAGAGGACCTATGATGATCCCATAATCCTTGTCATCATTATGAGATATTGGTTATTTTTTAGGAAGGAGGGTACTTATGTCAAGAGGAGTATCTTGATATACTAACCCTTTGGTAACTTCAATTGGTATTTTCTCTAAAATTTGGTGAATTTTGTGTTGATTTGTTGTATCATGTCCTTTTATGCTTAAGATTGTCAATCCTATTTCATATGTCTCTTCTAGGCTAATAGGAGTGTTGGTAACTTTGTTAACATAGGATGGTTGAATTTTGAATTGATTAGAGGAACTAGGTTCTCCTATTGTAGGGAACTTAAGTTTAGCTTGTTTCTCCATTTCAATATGTAAAAGGCCTAATATATCAAGTGATGGAATGGTAGGGGGTGTTGGTTATTTCGTAGAAGGATAAAATGATGCATTAGTTTCAAGGTTATTAAGGAAAGAATTTAAGAAGTTGTTCATGTTGTCACCATCTTCTCTCATGATGTCAATATCACAAGGAGGAAATGTATTAGGAGTTGAGTGAGGATGAATAAGTTCAATTTCATTACAATCATTTCCAAAAGTACAACATGACACATCCACTAAGGATTTCAAGGACATCCACAACTTACCAAAGAACATATCCATAATGAAATGTAATACAAGAACTTAGAATAAAAGGTCTAAATGCATGTTTGATTTCATGAGATTTATGTAATGAACCAAATGAAGGTAGATGCAATGCAATGGATGAAATAAAAACTCTACAAACTGAAACAAAAAACTAACAACAAGAAACATAAACATAGAAATAGAGTTTTTAATGCTAGAAAATGTGGGTTAAAATATAAAATGTGACTAAATTGGACCTAGAGGGGAATATAAGTCCCAATCAAGGTATTTTGAGGATTTGAATACTAATGGTCACCACAGAATGCCCAAAAATTAGGAAAAATCACATGTACTATGACTAAGTCTCCCAAAGGGTTGTATGAGTCCCTGATTAGGGTTTTTACACCATTTTCAACAAATTTTATGTTAATGTTATGTTTTGTATTTTGGATTATCTCTAGACTATTTATAAGTATAGATTTCAAATGAAATTCAATGATGCAAGAGGTAAAAAATGCAACCAATATGCGCTTTCACTAATGCAAAATTTAGAAACACTAGGTGTGAATTAACTAATGCAAACCTTAATGCAATGTTAATGCTAACTAGATCTAGGATTATGATGAACTCCAAATAATAAATAAGATGTTCTAAATTTAGGTTCACCAAAATGTAGCAATGGAAGTAGGGTGCCCCACCTTTTAGGAGATGGAGCACAAGGATATGGTTCCTATTTCACAATTGTTTTATTTAATGAAACCCTAGAGATCTCAATCCAATAATAGAATGAGAATGATATATGATAAAATTTTTCCTAGGATATGATCAAAGGATAAAAAGGGGTTCACCACCAAGCTTGGTCTTCAAAAGACAAGTAACATGCAAAACCTAATTATGAAACTTAATGATATGCAAGACTATAATAAATGACTTAAAAATGAATACAAAAGAAAATAGCAAACTAAGAAGTTATAGAGGTGCACCTAGAAATCTAAAACAACTTGAACGAAGAACTTAAATGCTAGAAACACTAAATTTAATGCACACTTGGACTCATACACCAGGATGCACAATTTAGTCCCATATTAGGGTTTCTAGGCATAAATAGAAATCTAGCAATGTTAAGTCTAGAACTCTTGAAATATTGAAAATTCACTATATTGGGACTCATACACTAGGAGTGGTTTATCAATCTTGTTCAATTTTTTTGGATGATCAGGAATTGAATCTATTCTTCAATCTCTACTATATCTTCTCAACCTGATTTCTAGATTTGAACTACTAAATTCTACTTTCTTGAAGCCATTTCCCAATCTTGTAAAGAAGGTGACAACTTTGATAACATTGGACACTTCACAACTTTTCTCCAATATTTTTGCTTAGAGGATCTTCAACCTAGATCTACAAAAAAATAAGATAAAGAGAGGGAAAACTATTTTCTTGTTAGTTGAAAGGGGTTTTCCATGGAAAAAACTTGTTTTGTTAAGAAAACCTTGAAATGAAATAAAATATAAATAAGGAATGATGAATGAATGATATGTTGCAACTCACCAAACTCTAGGAGTAAATTCCTATAAACATGTATAAAATGGCTCCAATGGATGTAGATCTTAAATCTTGTCTTGAATGCTTTCTTGAACCATAAAACCTTACAACACAAATATTAGCTAAAAACCAAACATGATGCATGACGACTTTGACATGATGCTTGATACTTGAATAATCCTCCAAAAAACTTGATAATTAGCTCTTGAAGTCTCTTGAAATATGTTGTAAACTATTGAAAGATCTTGTGAACTCAAATTTTCTATAATGTATGAATACTCAAGTTGTTATGTGAAAAATGAATGAAATAACCTTGTATTTATACTTATTTTTTTCCAAATTTCTTGAAATTGCAACACTACAAGCCAACATCATATCTAAGAGAATAAAATCCCACCAATAATTTGTATTTAAATTTGGCCTAAGCTAAGTAGGAATCATATGACAATTGTGGCATATGAGTCTCATTAGGCTAAGCTTGGGATACACTTTACAAAAATTCTTAGTTTAGTGTGAAATCTAGATTCAGGTACTAAAATCTAGGTTGGAGCCATACACCCAAGGTGGAATATGAGTGCCAGATTGCAAAATCTAGGCCATAAAATCCAAAAACACATTAATTATGAAAGGATGTTTATTTATGTCAAGATTAATCTCAAAAATATGCATTAATTCAGGTTTGTGGATGCAAAATAAGGCTAATTAAGGCATAAAGAAGCCCCATAATTAATAAAACCCTAGATTAATCTGAAATTGTAAAGATGCACTTTACAAAACTCTAAATAAGGCACAATTGGGTCCACATAATTTACCAAGGCCCAAGACCTAATGCAAATATGTTAAACAAATTAGAACAATAAATCAACACTACATTAAGCTCAATTTAACAAAGAGGTCCCAAACAAATGTGAAAATGTATAGGGATACATTTTCCATAATTATAATATGATATTGTAGCATCTTGATTATATAATTAGTTAGAAAATAGAATGTTGATCATCTCAACTAAGGGAAATTATTTATTTGATACTTGCTTAATCTTGAGTGCTAGTTCTATTGTAATTTTGTTTTTGAAAAGGAAAATACAGGTTTTACAGGGACCTGAAACCACGAAGTTAAAACAAACAAAGATAGAACATTAAAAGTTTGAACAAACAGACAGCTGTCCCAAAAAGGAAACAACAACAAAAAGAGACAACAGGGTCCAAAAAAGGATCGCCAAAAAGCTAGAAACAACCACAACAACACTACTCCAAGGTGTTCATCAAATCCTTGGCTTCCTTTTCAACTTCACTCATATCCTGTAACCCCTGCTTGAGGATTTGAACTGTGTGTGGAGAAGTAGGGGCCTTCCTCTTTGTATTAGCCCAAATGTGAGTCGAAATCCCTTCAACAACAGCTCTGCTATAACCTCTGTCTGCATCCAAGTCCACGACCAGTGAGCCCTTTTGATTTTTTTCCAACTTTTCCACCATAGCATTGATGATAATGGTGTTGTGCCTAGCAATTTTATGATTATTCGCCATAGTGGCCCTGATATTTTGGCCAATCTTGGACATATTGCTCTCCAGTCTAGTCAATCTTTCCTCTTGCAACTATTGTCTTTTCCCGGGTAAGGGGGTGTCCTATCCTTTTGTTATCCATGAAGGCTGGAAATGATATGTGTGGTACATTATTTATGATAATTAAATTGAGGAAACTGACTATTGTGGGATATTATTTCCACTGAGGAAAAATGAGGGGCTAGGAGTAGGAGTAAATAAGTTCTTGGTTTAACCAATGTTAGGCATGAAAGGTGACAATCAATTTTGGCAAGCAATCAATGGAAAATCTTGATAGGAAGAAACTAATATAATGATTCATACGAGGTGCATAAGTATGTGCTCCATTATTTTACCTTTCATGTAATTGGTGAAGCTCAACATGGAAATTTCAAGAGTGTAGAAGATATGATATAGGTAATGTTAAATTATTGAAAATTGGTAGCATTTAATTTTTTAATGACTGAGTAAAATAAATTAATTCCTTTAATTTTGTAGTGTATTAATTTCCATCTTGGGTAAATAAAATAAAAGATCTATCATTACAATATATTTTTTCAAATTTTATTTAGGCTAACGGTATTTAATTCAAGGGCTTGAATTCTTATTAATTTTATGTTTCGATAATCACTCTTATGATTTATTAGTAGCTCAACTAGTTTGATAAAGAATAATATAGATTATTTTCTTAGGTTGTATGATACTTAGAAATTATTTTATGAATACTATGAATGTATTGGGGATCACATACGTATTCAAAGTTGTATTAAAATTTATGTGATATTTAAGAATTATTTTTAATAAATTTGATTCTAGGTCATTTAAGTATCTCATTAGTTTCATGATATATTAAGTAGAAATTGAGAATAGTCTTTAATTATTTATTTATTATTTCATAGTATGACCCTCTTATTATTCATCACATTTAGAGATTTTAAAGCTCTCAATTTATCTAGTTAAATTATTACCATCATTTTATTTGAAAAGACATTTTATTCTAGAGTTTAGTGATCATATATTGTTGAATGGATAACTTTTTCCATTATCATTGATATTTAATTTTCCATATCTATGTAATCAAATGTATGAATGTCAATAAGTATTTAGTAACAAATAGTAGAAATTGTCTATTTTTTTATAAATCCTATAGGAATATTATGAAGTAGAATGTCATTTGAAATAATTATATAGACTAGAATTCCTATGTGATCTATGTTTATGTTATTTTAAATTAGACCTGCCAAACACTAGTCTAATTAGAAGTATAATTACTATGAAGGTTGATATCACCACAAAATAAGTTCTTTTCTAAAATAAATTACTAACACTTTACAAGTATGAAGGATTCATCTTGAGATAGGGAATCTAAGGAAACAAGAAGGCATATTCATAAAAAATGAAAAATTCAAGAACCATGAGTGAAGTGTATCTATAATTATTACGCAAGGTGTATCGACATCTAATAAGGTGCTCCTTAATCCATTAACTTCTCATTTTATCATCGATGTAAATTTGTAGTATGCCACATATTTCCTACACTCTTGAATGCCAATTTTGTGCCCTTTCTTAAATTTTTATAAACATTGGAGTGAGGTGTAGCAAATAAAGGTTTTACATAATCATGAAATCCCAGTCAAGCTCTTTATTACTTTCTTGAAGTGTGTTTGTTTAATATTTCTTTAGGTTTTGGGTTCCCATCTCTACTCACTAAAGTGGGTGGCAACTATAACATGGAACTATCTAGGTAGTGAGACCCTACAAATGGTTTCATACCCACTATTTATAGAACTTAGATATCAACTATCAATAATACACTGAGTATAATGGTTGTGCTTTACTTGCTTGTGACTTCATAATGCCAATACGATTGGGTGGTGAGTAAGCATTACTTGATGTATGCATAATTAAAAAAATTATACAAAGACATTGAAATTCAATTGATGCTTGCATTACTGTTCTATTTGGTTATTTATAATGGCATAACATTTTTTTCATATTTATTGTGTACTTTTAAAAAATCCTATATTAGTAGAAATTTGAATATTATTTGACTTGGTTGATACATTAAACAATAATTTATATGGATAAATATTTAGGTAAAAAAATTTAGTGCTTCAAAGAGACCAAAAATAATCTTTAGCAATAGGATTAGTTGAAAAAATACTAGTACTGCAAGGACTAATAAGAATACAATGAGTAGTTAATTCTAGATTGATTTTAGTAGCATTCTAACTCACATATTACCCAGGTCACAATATAATGAAATAAACTGTCAACCATAAATTTATAGAAGATTCAATATTAAATATTACGAAATAAAAACTTAAAAGTATGAGAAAATATAAGTCATAAATGTGGGACCTAAATTGGGTCATAAATTCCAATACTCCAAATCATGGAGAATCAACTCAACCAAAAATAATAGATTTCTTATAGTTGTCTTATGGCATCATCGATCATGTCTCATCCTCCAAAAAAAGCACTCCATTTTAGCATCCATAATCTCCTCAAAAGATACTTATATATGGCATGTCTTCTAATCAACCATATGATTCCAATGTAACTCCTTTTGAATTTACTATCTAACATATCATAAGATCTATCATTAAATTTGTTATAGGAGGATCCCAAAAATATAGTCACCTCACAACTCATGTTGTTATTTAATTATTTATTACAATTCAAATTATTGACACATGGCACATCAATTGCCGACTCAATGTAGGATGTATAACTTTTCACTTAACACTTTAAAATTTAAAATTTAAATAATTAAATAATAACACTACTAAGAACATACACAATTTATGATAATTAATGTCCAAGAACTTTACCTATTAAATAATTTTTATAATGATTATCAATAGAAAAATTATTCTTAAAATTATATTATCAAAAAAGAAAATTACATTTTCCTACAATTCTATATAATATGAATATTATATAATGTAAATATTTTGGATTCAACTGTGTAAATTTTTGTATCGACATTTCAGATCACATAATATTCTATCCAAATTTTATTTTTCATAAGACATAATGTTCCCATATTTTTAATTGTATTTTATTGTAAATGTTTTCAAAATCAATGATGCAATCATCAAATTTATCCCTCACAAAAACATTGAGTGTCAAAAGACAAATCTCAAAATAAAACTACACAAAATTAATTTACAAATTTTAGTTTCTAATATAATTGTGTCAACAAAATCTAATGTTTATAATTTAAAGACCCTATTTTTCTAAGTCTTAACTAACCATTTTTACATAGAAGAATATATTCCTCTATCACGCTTTCAAAAAACAAAACATTTCCTAATTTAAATGATATAAATTAAACTACACGTCTTTAAAATGGCAGATAGAGATATATTGAATTAATCTATTTTACTTAATTTATAATTCAATAAAACATTAATTTTGCTTAGGTGCTATATCTATAGTATTTACAGATATGCATTACATTAAATAGAAATAATCTACATGTGTAATTTTATCCTTAATTAATTTAGTCTCTTTTATGCATCCTAAGGGCATTCCATAAGTTTGTGGCTATTGAATCTGGAGAAACATTTGCAAGTATAAAGCAACGCCTCCAGTGTAAACGTCCTTTAGCAAGCAACCGGATATTATTCTTCGAATATCTGCACACTCTTGATTTGTTGTGAAACAATAGAGCCTTATATGTTGTTTAAGAAGAAAAAGTTGATAATGGATTTTTTGAATGAACTCCCTGAACAAATAATTAGAGACATCTTACTAAGAGTGCCTTACAAATCTCAGTCAATGGTTAAGCAGTATTTCGAACCTTTCAAAGAGACGATGGAATGTTTCCAGTTTTATCGAGATAGAATTCACATTGGAAGGTCTCAGAAATATATATGTCTCCTCCAGGCTGCAGGGTTATCTATATACGACCCTGAAGATCAATCATGGGAACTGCTCGCTCCTCTTCAGACAGGATTTGAAGTCGAATTGCTCACTCAGATTTTGTGCATTAATCATAAGATTGTTTTACTGGGCTTGATACATAATTGCAATACTACGAAGATTCTGATATATGATTTATTATCTCGTTCATGGAAGCAAGGCGCTGAAATGCCAACGGCGAGAGCTGTATCCCCGTTTGGATGTTGTGCTTCACCTGAAGGATTAATTTACGTTGCAGGAGGAATTGACAGATATAATTTTGATAATGAACTCCGTGAAGCAGCAGTTTACAATGTCGATGAAGACAAGTAGGAGCTTCTTCCTGAGATGCCGCGAGAAGTTGACACGTGCAAGGGTGTTTTTATTGAAGGAATGTTTTATGTCATTAGTATGTCGAAGAAGAATAATATAACTCAAAGATATGATCCCAAGACAGGAGAATGGACAACAATACTAAATATGTATTTGAACGGTTTATACTACATCGATGTTCTATATGCATTTGGACAATTAATTGCCTTTGGATGGCTTCCCTCAATAATAGAGCAATATGATTGGGACCGAAATTTGTGGAGAGAAATCGATGCCTTACCTCAACATCATTCCTCTGCTTGTGCCACAGTGTGGGGTGATAGAATTTTCTTCTGCGAACATAAAAATCCTTCTCGACTTTCGGAGTATCCAGTTTTTTATATGTATAAACCTGGAGCAGATTTATCTGAGAGGTGGATTTCTGTTTACACACCACGAAATATTCCCGAAATGGATATCATGTCGGTTACCACAATAGAAATTTAAAATGTCAATAGCTGCTTCATTAATATACGATTTAAAATATATGATTATTTTAAAAAAGACTTTAGACACGTATTCCTTCGAATGCTAAAATTGGTGTTTTGTTATGTCATTTTAAACATGTGAATCTTTACAAACTCTTAAAATTATTTTACTTTATTTATAATGGTTAATTTATTTTTAAACTCATATATTATATCTTGTGAATTTCTTCTAATATTGAATGACTCTCTCTATATATATATATA
>VDFB02283236.1:0-21657 GCA_007258455.2 Sequoia sempervirens
CCTTTTGATTTAAATAAATCAAAATATTTAAGTTAAAAGGGTCAAAGCCCCTAATCATCAGTTAATATAATCTAATCCTAATTAACCTAATCTAATTACCCATCACATCCTCTAGCTTTTCCAACTTGAACCAATAAATCATTTTAATTCATTTATAAAATCAACATTTTCCATCAACATGACATCTTTGAGAAATATTCCCTCAAGTTTGAATTCAAAAACAAGTGGATATGTACACCCAACAAAGCATTTATGAGGACTTACATGTCTCTTGCACAAGGTCAAATTCAACATTTAACTCTCAAATTCAAATTTGAATCTCCCCCTCTTGGGCACATTGGCCAAAACTTGCACATTCCTCAACCACTCACAACTTGAAAAGTGGCCTCTTCTCATTGGCTTATCTTTAGTCTCACATCCTCCATGTTGGACATTCTTTTATCATTCTATTCTATAAATAAAGATCATCTCCATTGATCAAATCCTCCACAATCTTATGCAAAGTCACTCTCTTCAATTGAGAACTGATTTTGTCCACTCCATCTTCATAGTATTTTCATATTATTTTCATATCATGGAGCTTAGCAAAGGATTGGGAAAGGGCTTCTTTCCATAGAAGCACCAATCCACTATGAGATAAAATTTTGATTATGTTTTTATATGCTTACAATTTAGTGGTCTTTGTTCTATTTAGTTTGCATATTTTAGCATAGTCAAGTATTTCATAGGAATCTTAGATTGGATTATTTTGAATGGACTAACAACTAACTGTGGTCATTGTTTGAAGTAAGGCTGATTTAAGGTTTACAATCACCACATACTCCCTTGCATGTATCACCCTTTGAGGTCACATATCTAGCCATACACTTCCTCTAAGTATAACCCTAGATTTACACTCAAGCTCATCAAGATGGACTTTGACACCATATTGAAAAATATGGATAAGCTAGTATTCAAATCCATTTATACCTTAATGTGTTTTCTATCATATAAATATAATAAATGGTAACTTGCTCAATAAAATTGAACAAATGGAGACAATAATTTTTTCATCTAACTTAGATTTATATTTAACTTACCTAGGTTAAATTCTTTATAATGACTCATTCTATGCCAAGAAAGTTTAAACTTCAATGTGAGAGAGGCTATGATAGAATCAAATGAAACTACACATCTCCTCGAAGATCCTTGGTTGGCTCCATAAAATAACAATTAATTTAAGAAAGAATCAATATGCATGTCAACATCTTCATATATGCATATATAACACCCCATGTATCATGCTTGCTAAATGACTTGAATTTCAAATAAAATTGCATTACACTCCTTTTCATCAACATATTCTTTTGTGATGGTTAGTCTCATTCAACATTGTTAGTTGGCTTTAACATCCATAGTTGGGTTTATCTATCTAGTTACAACTTTGAGTGAGGTATAATTACTAAGTTGCTTTAGCTACTTACATGGAAATAGGATATATATTGGGCTTAACTTCACTCAATGTACATTTGCAATGAATAAAGCATCCTTCTAGTCATGGGCTTTAATGACTTGGTGCGTTGTCAAGACTTAGACCAATTGTGAAACATTTTTCTTCTAAGATATACAATTTTGCCTCATTTTCATAAATTATGGACATGATTTTGACTTTCCTACTTATAAATGTTAAGATTTTGTTACATTTTTTATTCAATGCTTATACAAGCGTTCACAACATTATGTCTATATCTTTAACAAGTTGTCTAGCTAGATTTCTATTTTTCCTAATATATTGAACAAAAGCTATTAGGTAACTACATGTCAATAGTTTCTCTCTAGTCTTAAAAGGTTTTTTACGTATGGTTATAATTTTATTTTTTTCCTCTCCTTGACATCTTTCATCTATATTAGTTCTATTTATCAATGCATCTCACCATCCACATTTGGCTAACTCAGTCACAATCTTTTCAACTTCCGGCTATTCTTAAACATAATCCAATTTTATAGTTAAAGGTTAATTTTGACCAATAAAAAATAGGACAAACATTTACCATTTTGTTGATATTGATAAGCTATAAAATTATTATTTACTATTTAACCTTTGAACTAGATGGTGTTTAAGTAAAATCTCAACTTCGTAATGACAATACCTACATTTATCAAATATAAAATTTAACACCAAAGACAATCCTAATTATGATAACCTAGCCTAACCTAACCTAAAATTTATGTTTTACAAAACAACTCAAGTCATCAAATTTGGTGACAACAATGTCAAAGAATTCTCAAACTTGAATTAAGCGTAGACAATAATACTAGATATGCATAGGCACCGCTCCAAGCAACAAAGATATTTAGGGTAGGCAATGCAGTTGCATCTTTATTATTTTTCTTGCATGAAATGGGAATTTATTACATCTATGTTGCTTGTAGTTCTTATCTTTTGATAGAGGTAAAGTTATCTCTTCATCAAAGGAATGAGCTTCTCGAGCATGGGACTTCCTTTAAAAAGGTACAGTGGAGTGATTTATGTTGTCTAATTAGTTGATAGGCTATTGTAGGTGGGAAATCCCACCAGATTCGTCTGTTGTCTGACGTCGGATTGTCAGTTTTCTGATTTGCACGGACGTCTTCCCTGCGCATTCGAATAACCAACGTACGATGTACAGTCCATTCATTATTGCATAGGTATGGGTTAGGCGTTAGCGGTACCTGGAAGATATGTACTTGGCCTCGGCAGCACCAATAGCCAGCGGTGAATGGTACAATCTTTAATGCAGGTCCAGGCGTGTACGCGAAGAGGGAGGGTGGCATAGTAAATAGGTATGGTGCCCCTACTCCTGGGGCCGTCCCATTTTGCATACCTGTAAAGGTCAAATCTTGGCGTGTTAGTAGGATTTAGGGCGGTGGCTCTCAGAGTTATCTGGGGAGGAAAATGATTGGAGAAGACAAAAAAGGATGGAAGGAAGAAAGGAAACAGAGATATGAGAAAACAGGAAAAGAGGGATTCAAAACAAAGATCTTTGTCCATTATTTTCCAGGAGGACGTTTTCATCTGTGGAGGATTTTTGCTGAGATTTTCTACAACAGTCATAGAAAAAATGCAGAATTCAAAGATTAGTGCGATGATCTTGAGGAGAGTAAGAATAGAGATATGAGGGAGTACCAGTAGAGAAGGGGATTGGGAAGAAAAACGATCTTTGCATACCTGGGTCTGTACAATTTCACTGTAAGTAAGAAGAACTATGGCTTTCTTTGGAACTAAATAGAGGAATTATAATTTACTGCTGCTTAGTGAAGTTAGAATTTATTGCTGGGTAATTGGTCAGAAGAACCATGGCTTTCTTTGGAACTAAATAGAGGAATTATAATTTACTGCCGCTTACTGAAGTTAGAATTTATTGCTGGGTAATTAGTCAGGGATGCCGTAATGTTAAAACCTAAATGTGCTCATAGTTAGGATCTGAAACATATGCTAAAACCATTATGGAAGCCTTATTTTCAGACTTTGTTAAAACCTAAATGTGCGCATTATTAGGATCTTGATAGAAATTATGGAAATCACCGTAGAAACCTTTCTTTTCAGACCACGACTTGCTAAATTGGAGAAGTGAAAGGTCAATACCAGGGAGGAAGAGTTTGGAGGAGTGAATACCATAACCGTTGTTATAGCTGCAAATGTTCCCCACATTCCCTCTGCTTACGCCCCAAATGGGAGCTCAAGGGAATGTAGGCGCATAGACAGGGCACCAGAACTATTTAGCAGAGTGACTCGGAGATATGTACTCATAGATTGCGATTTCCACCCAACGCCCCCTTCCCCACCTCCCGCCCGGTTATTCCCAAAATTCGTTTACTAAAAAGGCGCTGAAATTTTCAAGCAAATGAAGTTGGCAGGTGTAACGCTAGGCTCCACTACCTCCCAGCATCCTTTCCCCACTTCTCCATATGGAACGCATGCCTCCCTTTCTTGCATGTTTCCCATAATAGAATTTCTCCACAAGTCTAATAACACATTTCTTTTTACTATCATATGTTAAATAATTAACAAATATTAAGTGGCGATATAAGAAAGAAATAACTTAGATAAAGATTCTACTCAGCCCAAGCCATGTTTTGATAAAGATTCTACCAGCATTCAGTGTGACATTTCAATTAAGGTAGGAAATCACCCCATTTCAATGTGACGTTTCTGTGTGACGCTTTTCCTTCTTGCTAATTAAATGCAGGGGAGAACATTTCAAAAAGCGAATGAACAATCCCAAGAGTTGAGTGTAGGTTAATTTATTAAAATGCCAAGAAAAAGCTTACGCGTAAACATATATCAGTAGAGAAACAAGGATAAATTGAAGACTAAATAAATAAATTGTATCTTGTGTTTCATGCATTCTAGTTTAGTCCCACTCTACACAGCCTAGTTATAAATAATAGATTTCATCTTTTCATCTTTTGTTTTTATAAATCTACTAAAGTGGATGAACCCAACTGTGCAAATGAATTAGCATAGAAAAGGAAATACCTAAGTTTTTAAGGTTTTGTACTACTGAAGCATCTGGTTGAGTATGAAAGAAGCTTCTACTGCACGTTTCCAGTCTGATGTGCAAGTATCCTTTTTGTCTATTCCCAATACCAACATTCCCGAGTGTCATGTGTGGTGTATGTTATTCGTGTCCAAGCTCTTTCTATTATTGTGCTTCAATGGAAACATTGGTGAACAGAAGGGAACAAATAATAAGGCGATAGCTTTCAAAGGCGGTGACAGATTCCACTTTAACAGTTCGGTGTCCCTATGGGGAAGGAGCAAGAAAGCGTGAGTGGTGGCTTGCTTTTTATTATTATTTTTGAATTGGTTTCTTAATTTGTAATCTCAGTAGATACATAAATGGGCGAGTAAATATCTATGAATATCTTATGAATTTTGAATAGGGAGTGGGATATCTTATTAAGTTTATCTTTTTACTATGTAGCATATAATGTGATCTGGACCTTAGCATAGGTATAACCACATTGCTTAAATAGCTCCATGCTTCTCAAAGTTTGTAGCAGGTATTACATAATGGTCTAAGTGTTATAAGTATTTCATCTAAAGACTTCATGCTACCGCCTTTTCTCTGTCAGAGGCTATCTCTTTTCCCACTAGTCTTAAGTCTCTTAAAGTCTTCATACTGCCACCAAGACTGTGGGAGACCATCCTTTTTTGCTGTCCTCATATACTTCCTTAAACGTATAGTCCTTCTATCTGTCCTTCCGAACCAAAATCATGCATTTCATCATGAGCAGTTGATGGCTGACAGTAAGACTAAAGAAATAAAGGATACCTTATATCCTATCAAATTATTTGGGAGCTAAACAACATAGCATTTAAGAGAGCTCGTTGATCATGTAAATCATGTCATGTAAAGTGTATGCCTCACAAAGATGTTATTGCATGCAATGCTATGACCACAACTATGCACAAATGGATTTGTTGAAAAAGCTTCAGGAAACCTCAAGAAAATGCAATGGCAGGTGTAAAGCTAGGTCAAATTAATATTATTAGGCACATGTAATCTCAATAGATACATAAATGGGTGAGTAAATATTTAGGGTTAGAGTGCAATTAAGATTATGATTATAATTGGGTTATGATTATGGTTATGGCTTAGTTAGGATTAGGGTTCAAATCAATTAGGATTAGAATTCAATTAAGGTTGAGGATAGATTAAGATTAGGGTTAAGGTTAGGGTTATATGAGAAAGCTTTGGGTAAAGGTTAGGGTTAGGTTTCAATTAGGGTTAGAGACAATTAGGATAAGGGGTAGTAGTAATTTTAGGATATGATAACAGTTCAATAGGGGTTGTGTTCTAATAAGGGTTAGGGTTAGGGTTCAATTCATATTAAAAGTCAATTATAATTTGGCTCATCATTAGAATTAAGGTTTGTATTGAAATTATAATCATGAATAGAGTTTGAGTTAAGGCTAGGGTTAGAATTAGAATTAGGGGTAGATTTCAAGCGAAGATTAAAAGTCAATGAGGGTTATGGTTCAATTAGAATTAGAGTTCACTTAGGGTTGTAAGTTAAATAGATCAATTAGAATTAGGCTCATCATTAGAATTAACGTTAGTATTTAAATTATAATCATTAATAGAGTTTGAATTAAGGTGGGTTCTACGATAAATAGAGAAATTAGAACTAGGCTCATCATTAAAAGTAAGGTTAGAATTATAATAATGAATAGAGTTCACATTAAGGGTATGATTAGAAATAGAATTAGGGTTAGATTTAAGGCTAAGATTAAAATTCAATTAGGGTTATGGTTCAATTGGAATTAGGGTTATGATTAAAATATAGCAACTTAAATAGATAAATCTGTTATAATAAATGCACATCTAAAATCAATTTAAAATTATAAAATTAACTACAAAAAAAATATAATAAATTGATATTAAAAAAATAATGTGATTAAAAATTACATTTACACATAAGTTCATCATATGAAAAAAAATATAACATTATGATTTACTATTATGATTATTCAATTATCACTTAGTTAGGATTATGATTATAATTGGCTTATGATTATAGTTATGCCTTACTTAGGATTAGGGTTCAATTCAATTAGGATTAGAATTCAATTAAGATTAAGGATAGATTAACATTAGGGTTAAGGTTAGGGTTATAGGAGAAAGCTTTGGGTAAAGGTTAGGAATAGAGTTGGGGTTAGGGTTATGATACAACTAGAGTTAGGGTTAGGTTTCAATTAGGGTTAGAGACAATTAGGATTAGGGATAGGATTAATTTTAGGATACGATAAGGGTTCATAAGGGTCAAGAGTTCTAATACAGGTTAGGCTTAGGGTTCAATTAGTATTACAGTTAGAATTAGGCTCATCATTAGAATTAAGGTTAGTATGAAAATTATCATCATGAATAGAGTTAGAATTAGGGTTACATTTAATGCTAAGATTAATAGCCAATTAGAGTTGTGATTCAATTACAATTAGAGTTCAATTAGGGTTGTAAGATAAATAGATCAATTAGGGTTATAGAGAGTGTTCAATTAAGTTTAGGGTTCAATTAGGGTTAGAATACAATTAGGTTTATGGGTTAGGGTTAGAGTGCAATTAAGATTATGGTTAGAATTGGGTTATGGCTATGGTTATGGCTTAGTTAGAACTAGGGTTCAAATCAATTAGGATTAGAATTCAATTAAGATTGAGGATAGATTAAGATTAGGTTAAGGTTAGGGTTATAGGAGAAAACTTTGTGTAAAGGTTAGGGTTGCGTTTCAATTAGGGTTAGAGACAATTAGGATAAGGGGTAGTATTAATTTTAGGATATGATAAGGGTTCAATAAGAGTTGTGTTCTAATAAGGGTTAGGGTTAGGGTTTAGGGTTCAATTCGTATTAAAAGTCCATTAGAATTTGGCTCATCATAAGAATTAAGGTTTGTATTGAAATTATAATCAAGAATAGAGTTTGAGTTAAGGCTAGGGTTAGAATTAGAATTAGGGGTAGATTTCAGGCTAAGATTAAAAGTCAATGAGGGTTATGGTTCAATTAGAATTAGAGTTCACTTAGGGATGTAAGATAAATAGATCAATTAGAATTAGGCTCAACATTAGAATTAACATTAGTATTAAAATTATAATCATTAATAGAGTTTGAATTAACGCTACAGTTAGAATTAGAATTAGGGGCAGATTTTAGGATAAGATTAAAAGTCAATTAGGGTTATGATTAACATATAGCAACTTAAATACAAATTTTTTTAATAATAAATGCACATCTAAAATCAATTTAAAATTATAAAATAAAATACAAAAAAATATATAATAAATTTATACTACATTCAATTCTTCTGCTATAGAAAAATTCAACAAATTATCAATGTTTGAAATCTATTGAATACTATTTTCCTTATATGATGATGATGTAGGCATGGATCCTATCAACAATCCATATAAGCAACCAATTGTTGGAAAAAATGAACCTCAAACAAGAACCATTCCTATTGCAACACTCAATCCGTACCAGAATAGATGGTCAATAAAGGCAAGGGTTACTAGAAAGGGTCAACTTCATCATTTTAACAATGCCAAAGGACATGGAAAAGGGTTTACATTTGACTTGGTTGATTCAAATGGTGGTGAAATCAGAGTAACATGTTTTAATGGAGTTGTAGAAAATTTTTATGATCATATTGAAACTAGAAAAGTGTATCTCATCTCAAAAGGGAGACTCAAACCTGCACAAAAAGAATTTTAACCAAATAAAATATGAATGGGAAATCTTATTAGAAACAAATTTGATTGTTGAGTTGTGTTTGGAGGAGGATAGCTATATACCAAAATAACAATTCCATTTTACATCGATAAGAGAAATTGAGAACATGAAAAGAAATTCTTTAGTTGATATTATTGGTTTTGTTCTCTCAATCGACACACCAAACACCATATTCAAAAATAATGCCACACAAACTCAAAAAAGAACCCTTCAAATGAAAGACATGTTTGGTTGTAAGGTGGAATTAACATTGTGGGGTGATTTCTGTAATAAGGAAGGTCAATAACTCCAAGAAATGTGCAATGTAGGAACCTTCTCGATTCTTGCGATAAAGGCTACACGAATTAGTGATTTTGGTGGGAAATTTGTGGGAACAATTACTACATCCTAGCTCCTTATAAATCCAGATCTTCTTCTCTCACACCAATTGAGATTTTGGTTTGATATAGAAGGGAAGAATGTCCATTCTCATTCTATTACAAAGGAAATCTCATTTGCGATTGAAGAAAAAATGTTAAAAAGTATCTCATAAATACAAGATCAGGACCTTTTCAACTCTGGAAAACCTTATTGGATAGTGATAAAAGCTACCTTATCTTTCATTAAGGTAGAAAACTTTTTTTATATAGCATGCCCCTTGAAAATTGGAGATAGGCACTGCAAAAAGAAGGTAAACACTAATGAAAATGGTCAGTGGTATTGTGGAAGATGTGATAAAACTTTCCTTGAATGTGATTATAAATATATACTTCAATGCAAAGTGCAAGACCATACTTCATTCACTTGGATTACAACTTTTGAAGAAGCGGCATAAGAAATTATGGGTGTTACAGCAAAAGAATTGAACATTTTGAAGCATGAAAAACAAGATGATGTTAAATTTTCACACATTATACAAAATGTCCTTTTCAATAGATACATATTTAAACTTCAAGTGAAAAAAGAGACTTATAATGATGAACAAAGGATTAAATGCACAGTCATAAAAACAACAAAGTTTGATTATTCATCTGAGAGAAAAGCTTTATTAAACTCAATTGCAAAGCTATAGGTTTCGTAACATTCAAATGCTTTTCCTTTCTGGCAGCTGGTGTTTTCTGTTGGACTTTTGTTTCCTTTCCTTATTTTTGTAAACTCTGTGGTTTCAGGTCCCTGTAAAACCCATTTTACCCTTTATAAAAAACATTCAAATGCTTGAATGTATATAATGTTAACAATGTATTCAAAAATTTGGAAAAAAAAAACTAGTGGATATATCTAAGTTAGTTAATGTCATTTCATCACACAATATACTTCTTTGATGGTGTCAATACTAAATCTAGTGATTGATGAACATTCCTACTTTTAAATTTATTGTTCTTGGTTGATTGTTGTTATAGACAAGTTGGTATGATTTCAAATTTGAATGTCTACCCTTATATATGGGAATTGAGATAAACAATGGCATAAACAATAATGAAATCAAATTGATTGCTTTCCAAATTCATATTCATGAAAATCTAAGCATTTTTTCAAGTCAATAGGTGTCTCGATAAAGATAACTCTCTCGGCGTGTTTTACATATATTATTAATTAATATAGGTATGCTAGTATTAAAACAATGAAAAGAATAGTCAATTTATAACAGTAATCTAAGAGAATGTAAAAAAAAATCTAAATTATATATAAAATAAATATTTCAAAATATAAAATATAAGTATAAATTTAATGAATAGGTTGAATGATAAGATTAGCCATAACATCTAAAAATTATAGAAGTTATTAAAAAAAGACTAAAATTTAAATATAAATTTGTTGATTAAACTATAATATTCTTAAAAATTAAAAATATTCATATCAATATAATTTAAATATTTTAATTTAAAAATATTTTAAATTAATATAAAGTATGATTTGTTACAATATATATAAGATTAATAGATGAATACTAAGTACGATTTGTTACAATGTAGGATTATACAAGTGATAAGATTAATAGATAAATACTAAGTATGATTTGTTACTATGTAGGATTACCCACCATTCCATAATAATTGTTAATGAAAGTAATGGAAGCGCTAAAATTGCTTATATCAGGTGAAAATTGTGTACCAATTAGATTCAAGAGAATTGATTTTTGAAATATATTTTGTTATATAATTTGCATCTATACATTGATAATAGATTGAAAAAATTCAAATAGAAAAATTATTCAAGTTCTCATTGGTTAAAGTGACAGTTATTAATAACTAGTTAAATTCTGGCGGTGCCTATAGTTCCCTGGTAGGAACTAAAAATTATATTTATAGAAGAAAAATAAAATAAATCTACAATTTGTTTTATAATTTCACTTTTAAATTTAAATGTATGTTCACTCATTAAGTTGTATTTTTTTTACAATCAAATTTTGATTTTAGATATTTGTTTATAAAATATAAAGATGCATTAAAAATATATTAGAAATATTTTTCTTTATATTATATAGCGTTCATAACATTAAATTAACATAGAATAATTTCAAAATATCACTTAACATTTATAACTTAAACCTTTTATACACAATATCAAGTTAATTATAAAAAACACATAAAATTATAAGTTAATATTCAAGTAGATACCTACTTATCAATTAGGAAAACCTGACAAACTGTGCAAATTTTTTGTAACTATGTTTACCTCAACAAACTCTTTCTATTCCTCTCAATTCCTTTCATCCACACGTGTTCATTCTAAACTATAAAAAATAAACTACCTCATCCTCAAAAAAAATTGGCTACACAACAAGTACAATTACGTTTCTTAATCTATAACATCATGTAATATTATAATCTTATCAAAATATTATCTTTTGACAACTCAAGCATGATCATCCTTAAATAGTTTCAAAAATTTATATCTATTGGATAACATAGTGAATTTGAGCAACTTAGTTTTCCCTAGATTTTGAAAGCAATTATAGTAGCATTGAGCTTAGAGACCATAATGTTGTATTATGACTAAAACAATTTTTTTCCTTTAGATGGACTTGACAGCATATGTAGAGAAGCATGAATTTGTTTTCGATGTAGTCCTAGATGAGCATGTCATAAATGATGATGTGAACTAATGTACCCATGCCATTGTTCTCATTTGGAGTAAAATCATTATATCATGCTTATAACTATCCTTGATTACATCTATCAATAGATTGCCTAATCTCCATTGAGAATGTCATAATCTAAAAATATTGTTAGGTGAATGGCATAATCTATAAAAGGGGTTAGATATTACTACTATTAACACCTAGAGTTTTCACATGGTACACCACTATTGTAGTCGATGTAATACAAATTTGGTCGGAACATTTATCTCTCTTAATGGTGTCAGAAGTTCTATCTTAATGTTGATGACTAAAAGCAAACTGGATGTTGAAAGAGTGTTGGTTAAACTTGAATTTTTATGGTATGTCATACTTCTATGGTTTGAATTAGTGTTATGATTAGGGTTAAGTTCAAGTTATAGTTATGGTTTATTTAGGCTTATTTTGGTTAATCTTACAATTGGGGTTTAACTAGAATGCTAATTGAACCCTAATTTAACCCCTACAACAAGGTTCAATTAGAGTCAGGGTTTGAGTTCAATTAGGATTTTGGGTTGGCATTCAATTAGTGTTATGATTAGAATCAAGTTCAAGTTACAGTTAGGGTTCAATTAGGCTTATTTTAGTTCAGTTTATAATTAAGGTTTGATTAGAGTTAGGTTTATGGTTCAATTAGGGTTAAGGTTAGGGTTCATTTAGATTAAGGTTCAAGTAGGGTTCAATTAGGATTTAATTAGGGTTATGATTAATGTTTAAATAGGGTTAGGGTTAATGTTAAGTTAGGATTAAAATTATTAATCTAGAATAAAACTTGAAGGTAAGGTTAGAGCTATGGTAAGTGGTAGAGTTAGGCTTAAATTGGGGTTTAATAAAGGGTAGGGTACAATAAGGGTATAATAATATTGGTTAATTTTTAAGTCATGACCATGCTAGATGTCAATTTGGTTTAAAGACCCCTTGTTGAAGCCCACAAGACATTTATTTCTATATACCTTACATATTGTTCATATTTATTATCATTGTGTTTGACCTCATGAGAATGCTTCAGAGTAAAGTACACCTTGCAAATCCACCTACACCAGGAGAACCATTCAATCTCTCAAAATTTTACTATTATTCTACAATGATTATCAAATTGGATATGTCCAAAGCCTTTAATAAGTTGACTTGGCAACTTCTATACTGCATATACCTCTTGTCAACTTCAACCAGGGGAGTACTAATTGCATAATGAATTGTCTTCTATTTCAATTCAATTAATCATCCCCCATAGGGTCTTCTTCATAAATTAGGGGATTAAGTTAAAGAGACCCATTATCATGTTCTTTTTCCATCAAAATTGTAGAGGCCCTTAGTGTAGAACTTATACTAGCTAGTATGTTACAAAAATTTACATGACTTCCAATTCTAGTAGCACAAGCCTTTACATAGTGTTTGCAGATGTTACCTGACTTACAAGATAGATGAGTTTCTAGAGAAGATGCAAATAAATACAAATTTTCAATTTGTTTCATTGTCCAGTGTGGAGTATCTAAAATTTATTGTTGATTATGAATCTGACATTGACATATATCATTGAAGTAAGATTGATACTATTGTTCTGATTCATTGGCAATAATTATTGGATTAGTGTGAAAAATCTAGAGATTTTGTTTGACTGCAAAGAGTTATCTCTTGTGATTTATCAAAAAATTATTATTTCTATTCATGGGATTCTTACACAAGACAATATATTTATGCATTTCTTGTAGAGTTTATTCTAATTGATCATAATAAAAAAACTTCTAATTTTGAAAATAATATAACATAGAACCAAATAGAAATGAAAATCCCAAACAAAGATTGTCAAGTGTGTATCTCATTTAGTTTTTATTTAATCTTTCTCTTTATGTCTACATTTTCTTGAAGTTTTTTTCTGATCATCCAAATAATTTAATGTTGATGGATATGTAACACATTTAGTTCATTCATGCCTTAGTTCATCATATTTGGCAAAGAGCATGCCCATCTAGAGATGACCTTAGAATTTGGTTATGACTTATCCAGAGATAGTGATGTCGACAAAAACTTAAATGAGACAAGAAGATTTGGAAGCTAAGGGTATACACATCAATGTCTAAGTTAAACAATTAATACCCTAGATAAACATCAGTTCACATAGTGATGAGTCTGTAGTACATAGTTGTGATTCTAGATAGTTAGGCGAGCCAAATTTGGTTCATGGTCATTGGTTTAAACTTGGTGCAATACTAACTGATCTTGGCTTAAATGCAGTAGAGGTATGAAACATTCTAACTTCCTTTTTCAAAAAAAGTTTGTAAGTAAAAGATGGTTAATATATAGCAAATTAAGCTAGTATTGGCATGGTGTGTTGGTTTATAGGTGGCATTGTTGTGCTTTCCAGAAAGGTTCAAACCCCGTTGGGGTGGTATTGTTGAATGGTTGTATCCGGTTCATAGCTCCGGTCAAAAGCGTTTACCTTGAATAAAAAATATATATATAGAAAATTAAAACTATTGCTTCTACTTTTGTATGATCCTAGTGCTAAAAGAGAATACCAATTAGTTGGTCATGTTTCCTATGAAGAGGATTCAAGAATAACTTCATCAATTAATCCTCTACCTTGTGGTCTTGGTCTAATGAATATTGCTATGCTTTTCTCCACTAATCTACAATCAACAAAATGAGCATATGGGTTCAATTGAGATTTTTGATGTTTGATCCAGGCCTTTTTCAATACACAACAAATACAAACAAAACTATTCTAAAAATTTAAGGCAGGAACTTTGTAGCTCTGTAGCTCTTGTTATATTATAACATTCATAACTTAAAACCTTTTTATACACAATGTCAAGTTAACTATAAATTGTATAGAGTTTAGATTTGCTATATCTCTCATATATCAACATAGGTAAATTTGAAAATATTTTAAATTATATAATTTCAAAAAAAAATTGAATGAATTTATAGAAGATTATTTTTATTAAAGTGGTAGAATCTAATCCCAATACTAACATTAATTATAAGTCTAACCATAACCCCAACCCTAAAACTAACACTAATTAACTTCAAACCTAACTCTAATTTTATATCCAACCCTAAACATAACCATGATTCTAAAACTAACATTAATGAAACCCTAATTGAACCATAACCCTAACCCTAATACTAACCCTTGCCCCAAATGAACCCTAACACTAACCCGAAGCTCTATCATAGAACCTTAATCTTCACCCCAACCCCAACCCTAATCCTAATAGAATCCTATGCCTAATTTTAATTAAAGTCTAACCCTATTTGAACCTTAAACTTAATTGAACTCATGCTTAGGGTTAGGGTTCAATTAAGGTTAGGGTTGAATTATGGTTATGATTAGGGTCAAAATTCAAATAGGATTATGGTTGGTGTTTAATTAAGGTTTCTATTCACTTAGGGCTAAGGTTCAATTAGTATTCAATTTTGGGTTAGGGATCAATTACGGTTATAATTCAATAAGGGTTTAATTAAGGTTGAGTGTTAAGGTTAGTCTTAAATTTAGGGCTAGGATTAGTAGGGTTCAATTAAGGTAGGGTTATTAACATATTTTAGGGTTAGGGTTCAATTATAGTTCTCTAGGGTTTTGATACAATTAGGGTTACAATTACAGTTCAATTAGTGTTAGAGTTAGGGTTATAATATGAGTTCAATCGGGTTAGGTTCAAGGTTTAATTAGTGTTAGAGTTAGGGTTGCAATAATAAAATTTTCCATAATGATATGGAAAGGCATTCAATTGGATTCATATACAAATGCATAAATAAGAATTGGTAATTAAGAATTCTCTAGAACTAAAGTTATAACAACAAATACAATCCTTAGCTTAATCATTTATTCTTGTTAGGGTTGGGATAAGAATTTAATGGGTCCAACTGAGACTTAGGAAATAAAACCCTGCAGAGGAAATAAAGCATTAAAATCAAAGTTGGGTTTTAATTTTAATCCGGTGACGTAAGCCTAAGCCATTAACCGATGGTCGCCAGCGACGCCAAAGCCTTTCATTAAATACTAGCAGGTGCGATGTAGTAGGTTTTCGGTCGAAGATATGGGAGAAGATCTGATGCGTGCACCCAGCCAACTTCATGAGACCTAAGGTCCTTTTGTTATTTGGCGTGAAATTCGACAAAGGCGATTATTATTGTCTGTATGGAATGTGGGGCCCAATCTCCCACTCTTGAGCTCATAACCCATGGTTTAGATCAACAACAAAAGATCAAAAGCTATTATAAATCTCTGGCATTCTAGGCGGCGGAGGCAGATGAGGTTGGTGAAGCATTAATGTGAATTATTCCTTGCTTGTGTGTGAACCGTCGATCTCAATCGTGTGAAGATGTTGTTGTTGGCAATCATGAAGGGTGATCTTTGGATTCTCATGTAGCTCTAGTTAAACGGTGACAGTACATATGCCTCCAAATTGCCATGTTTGCACATGCATGTTTACTAAGCATTGATGAAGGTTGCCATTACCTCACACAATAAATAGAAGAGGAATTTACTACTAATAGTGTCATTCTTGTAGCAGTTAGAGCACTTTGTGGGTTCAATCTAATCAAGTTTGAGTGCTTGTCTGAGAAGAGAAAATGAGTAAGTCAGTAAGGAGTTCTATTCGTTTGAGCTCACAAAAGCTGAGATTACTACTATTCGAGGAAGTACTTTGGTTTGACAAGCCCGGGCTTATTGCCCGCACTAGATCACCGATTAGAAGGTTGCAATTCGGGCGTTGCTACTCAGGCGGTAGACAAAGGCAAGTGGTCGTGATTGTTAAACCATTACTAGTGTTGGTAGGATAATAAGGTATGGGCGACATGGCTCCTCTGGATGCCAACAGTCGCCCATTGACCTTACGAGCAACGCTTCTGATTATGTAACCAAGACTGAATCAGACCACTGTCAGTATTTACCTCTCTTCAATCATGGTTTGTTCTCTGATGATGAAGAGATAGCTGTGGTGCCATTGGTTGTTAAAACTCCAAGTGGACCGACTCGAACCATATTGGGCAAGGACAATAAAGAAGATGAGGCTGAGAGTCTACCGTATTGGGCAACAACTAGAAGCGAGCCTGTATACCAGGGTCAGAGTGTTGGGAGTCTACTGTATTGGGAAACAACTAGAAGTGGGCGTGTATACCAGGGTCGAAGTTTTGGTAAGGGAATGGTGGTGGGTAAACAAGAAGTTGTTGTTGTGCCTTCGTGGAAATTTGGTTTCCTAGCATTTTTGTGTGGATAGTGAATAGGGGATTTTGATGAGAATTTGTGTTCCCTTTTCTTTTAGATTTCCCCAGTTCGTGCGCTAGGATTTTGATGAAAATTTGTGTTCCCTTTTCTTCTAGCTTTCCCCAGTTTGTGTGCCACCATGTTTTGCAGATTCAACATGTGGGAAGTTTTGAAAGGAAATTCAAATTCAAATGAGATTTTTTTCAAATTAAAACCCCAAGCAGACCGACTCGAACCGTATTGGGCAACAACTAGAAGCGAGCATGTATATGAGGGTCAGAGTGTTGGTAAGGGAATGGTGGTGGGTAAATAAGAAGTTGATGTGGTGCCTTTGTGGCAATTTGGTTGCCTGGATTTTTTGCGTGGATAGCGATAAGGGGAGTTTGATGAAAATTTGTGTTCCCCTATTCTTTTATGTTACCCCAGTCCATGCACTATAAATTTTTTACAGATTCAATGTGTGGGAAGTTTTGAAATGAAATTCAAATGCAATGGAGATTTTGTTCAAATGAGAATTTGTGGTGAAATTACATTTGAGCCTGAAGCTTGTTGCTCCCTTGTCATATAAAAGGGAATTCAAGGCTCATTTGTAGGGAGAAAGCGATAAACTCTAGCTAGGTTTTGAGTTGAATATATGGGTAGAATACGTCCTCGATGAGGAAGTGATATCTGTGGTACCATTGGCTATTAAAACCCCAAGCGGATGGAATAGAATAGATAGCCTGTTTTGAGTTTTGGATGAATATATGCAAATTATCTTAATTTGTATGTAGATATGACTTATAAGCATGAATAAATGTATAATTCTAATATATTTTCTCTCCTTATGTGGATTTGAGTGAATTTTGAATGAAATGTTAATGAAGTTGTCATTCTTCTTTTGAGAATTTGTTCAATTGTGTGTCTATGTTTTTTCTTCGATTCAAGAAAATCAATTAAATGCTTAAATGGAGTCATAAGTTTACAATTATTTACAAATGATTCGATAAGTAGTAATATATCGGAGAATTGAGCTCCATAATGCAAGGTATTATATGAGGGCCGGGCTTAACCGACACACTCTAAGGGTACACTCCCTTAGATGTTCGGCACCATGTGGGGCCCTCTTAACCCAACCTCTCTCTTGTTTCTATAGCATTTCTTTGACCGCACCATTTCAAATATATGTTTCCGTAGTACTCCACCGTTGCATTTACACTTGCCATTCCTGTTCTCCTTCTCCTTCCATAGCTATTCGCATTTTCCGTTTGCACTTTACACATTTGCTCGGTCATTGGATTGGGGGATTTAGTGTTAATCCCACAATTCATTTCATTACATGAATCGTGGTGAGTGTTCCTTTTATATTACGAAGTATCGGTTCATTTTCTTTGTTAGGAAATAGAAAAGATTTATCTTTCTTATAACTTTAATAATAATTTTTAAAAAAAGATTATATCTTATTTATAATATTTATTAATGTTAATTATATTTAATTGTTTATTTTAGTGAATTTTTTTATTATTATGTTTTATTTAAAAATAATATTATTTTTATATTAGATGATTGATATTTAAATTAAATGAAATAAATGTGATGTTTTTTGAGATGTAGATGTTGATTATTTGAAGTGTTAAAAGAGGTTTTGGACTTGATTTTATAAATGCTTTTCTTTTTATATTGTAAGATGTGATTTGAACTTAAGACCTCTCAGAAGAGAGGCTTCGCAACTTGCCGCTGCATTGTGGGGTCATCCCCAATTTTATAAATGCTTTTAAATATGCAAATTAAGTGTTCTTTTCTTTGGTTCAAATATGTGTACAAAATAAAACTAGTCTACAAGCTTCAATCTATAATTCCAATAATCAACTACTAAAAAAATAATATTTGAAATTGATTTTTATCTTTTAACATTTACACTTTATTATGGTTGACAATGTTTACAAACATCATTTTTTTTAAAGAAAAGGCGGTAAGCCTATATATTTATATATTAATATAATAAGAGTGAATATACATAGTATTACAAAATCTACTAAATTGTGAGGCTTGTGTTATCTTCATTTAGATCCCTAGATGGTCATGAATAAATGTCTCAAAGTATTGCTATCGTTCATATCCAGTTCTGAGAAACCAAACTAGTGTGCAAATATAAATCTATACCATAAGGATCAACTAGTAAATAATTGATGTTTAGAATTTACATGTGTTGATCTTCTAATATTTGAACCTCAATATAGATAGAAAGTGTTTAGTAAAATTTTTAGGGAATATAGATTGAAAGTGTTTAGTAACATTTATAGGGAATGTGCTAAATTGTGAGGATTTTGTTCTCCTCAATTAGAGCCCTAACCAAACCAATTCCATGACATAGGAATAATGATTAGAGACATGATGATAAATTAGAGACATGATGATATATGTTATGAGAAAATGTTATTACATTTCTCTCAATGAAAATGTTCTTTTGATAAATCCTCATTGTCCTAATAATATTTGATCATTTTAAATGCTTAAATGATTTTTTAAAAGTAAAATACAACATGCAAATCAAGATAAACATGCATTAGGTAAGCTCACAATGATTAGTGGGAGGGTGCTGCCAAGATTTAAATTGAATTTAAATTTTTTAAATGGTAGGGTTGATAATTACTAAGTCAGTTTGCACTAGTAGATCTTACATGCAAGGTAGGGTAATGTCATGAAAGTTAATTCACACAAGAATATCCCACTTGTAGACTTGTTATTGAACAAGGACAATCTATTCAAGTTTACCAAAAATAGTAATGAAAAAGGGCATGAATATATATTTTTTCTCTAAGATTGATGTGCATGTGAACTTCTATTATGGTGTATGTTAAAGTAAACAAGATATCAATGAGGAAACTATTTAAGTAATTTTAAATACTATAAGATATAGATTTACTTAAAATATATATAGTTTACAATTATATTCTCCTTCCACTAGTAACTCCACCAAAAGCATACAAAATTAAAAAAAAAATGTAATGAATAACATATATCAAACATTTAAAATAAATATAAGAATTTTTTTATTTAGTTGTCTATTTGTATCAATTTATATATATACATATATTATTACTAAATTCTAGATAGATTCTTATTTTTTTAGTATTTGGAGATCATTATTTAGTTCCTTTTTTTTCCCCTCAATTTCCTTATATAATATTACACCTCTTTCAATGCAAAAGAGTACATATAAATGGTCTTTCTTTGGTTATAAATGAATTTTGATCTTTCTATAGTAAGGATGAGATTGTAAAGGATATTAGAATATATAAAAAGGATAAATCTCCAAGTATAGATGGGCTTGCTACAATTTTATAAAAATAATTTAACTTGATTAGGGTTGGGGTTAAGGTTCAATTAGGATAAGAATTAGTGTTAGTGTTAGGATTAGAGTTCAACTATAGTTCAAAGTTAGGGTTATGGTACAATTAGGACTACTATTCAATAAGTGTTCCCTTACGGTTATGATTAGAGTTATGAATCTACAATTAGGGTTCAATTAGGGTTATGATTAGAGTTATGAATCTACAATTAGGGTTCAATTAATGTTCACTTAGGGTTTCTTTCTTGGGAGAAGTTTATTGTATGGTACATGTGTATTTTATAAAATTAATATGTCAAGAATTAGTTGTAGATAATACTACATGTGATTTTCATATGGGTTTAAATTGTAGATTAAGATTGATAATAGATTTCCTTCCTTCTTTTGCATTGTAAGCTACCATATTATATGGCCTTCAAATCCTATTCATATTTTGAGCTTTTCTAAACTATACAACACGACATCCAACAAATAAATTTGTTATGCATTTTTCCAAGCACAAATCCTTAGAATTCTTAATGTGTTACTTAGGTTAATTGTTTATTGCAATAAATAAATACACACTATACCTGCCTGCCTATAGATATATATATATATATATATTAATAATTTGAGGAAAATATTAAAATATTTATATATATATAGAAAAATTTAAATGCAAGGGATTCAAGTACATACCTTTTCTTTTGTTAATGTTGATGAAGATACAAATGTTGATGAAGTGCCAAATTTGATGACATGATCTTCCTAAAAAATTGGAATATCTTTGGTCTATGTGGTACTTGAAATTTTCTACAAAAGTATAACTAACTCTACCTCAGATTTGTGACTTTGGACCTATTTTGCATCAATAAATATGAACTTTGACACATGCCTCCTAACATAGCATACAATATGTACTTAAATGCTCAAAATAGTTGGGAGTAGTGTTGAGATTGGCGGATCTTTGGGAAGGTCCAATGCTTCACCTTTGTATCTTTATCAAGATGCCTATTGACTTGAAAAAATGCATACATTTTCATGAATATGAATTTGGAAAGCAATCAATTTCATTTCATTATTGTTTGTGTCATTGTTTATCTCAATTCCTATATATAAGGGTACACATTGAAATTTGAAATCATACCAACTTTTCTATAACAACAATGAACCAAGAACAATATTTAGGGTTCAGGTTGAAGGTTAGGGTTAGTGAAAGAATTGGTGTTAGAAAGAGGCTTATGGTTAAGGTTAGGGCTAACATTAGTGTTAGGCCCTGGGTTATAAAACACTAAATGTAACCTTAATCCTAATGCTAATCCTAAACCTAATCCTATTAAACTATTCTTCATGCTAACCCCAAACCTAACATTAACTATTAACCCTAAACTTGACAACAAACCTAAATGTAACCTTAATCTTAATGCTAACCCTAACCCTAATTTTGATGTGAACCTTGACCCTCATCATAATGTTAACCGTATTTCTAACCCTAACTATATATGTAGCCCTAATCCTAACCTAAACCCTAAGCCTAACTATATCTCTTAACCCCAACCTAACTTGTAACTATATCTCTTAATCCTAACCATAATCCTAACTAAATATTGATGATATAATATTTTTTTATTATAATATTATAAATATACTAAAAATATATTTATATATTTGAACTTAGCATTTAAATATTAAATTATATATATTATTTTCTAAAATTGAATTACAAATATTATACTATCATATTATAATATATTAATTATTATAATAATTTAATATAAAATATATAAATATAAAA
>VDFB02283237.1:0-28793 GCA_007258455.2 Sequoia sempervirens
CCTACCTAGATAAGTTCCTCTTTCTCTCCCTCTCTTAGATCACTCCCTCCCACACCCTCTCCCTCTCTCAAGTCTCTCACTCACACTCCATGTCTCTCCCACTCCCTCTCTCTCGCACTTCCTCTCAATACCTATCTCTCAAGTCTCTCCCTCTCACCCCCCTCACACTATCAAGTCTCTCCCTCTCACCCCCCTCACACTCTCAAGTATCTCCCTCTCACCTCCCTTACACTCTCAATTCTCTCCCTTTGGCACCCCACCTACATAACTCTCTCTCTCTCACCATCTCTCTCTCTTTCTCCCTCTCTCTAAATTATCTCTCTCTCTCTCTCTCCCTCCCTCTCTCCTTCCCACCCTACCTAGCTAAGTCCCTCCAACTCCAACCCCTTCTCTCCCACTCCCTCTCTTTAAACTCTCACTTCCACCCCCTCTCCCTCTTTCCAAACTCTCTCTCTCTATCTCTTAAAATTATCCCTCCCTCTAAAGACATACATAAATACATACATACAAGCATAATACATATGTACATACAATCCTACATCCATACAAGCATACATGCATACATGTGTAGATACAAACTTACATACATATACACATGCATACAATATACATGCATTGATACATACATACATACATACATACATACAAGCATGCATACATACATACATACATGACATACAAGCATACATGTACATAAAAACATACAAATATATCAACATACTTTCAATAAAGTGGCATTTAACATAAAGGAAAACATAACATGAGCATATTATAATGCACTCGCGTTATGTCTTGGTTAACATGTTTCTCGCAGAAGCAAAAAACCATCTCAAAATTGAGATATAATGCAAGTGCATTATAACACGCTCGTGTTATATCTTGCTTTGGGAATCCCAAAGCCTTAGGATTGATATTTTCCTTGGAATACCAATCCAAAGGTTTGGAGGGCATTCCCAACGACCAGAGACGCGTTTTTGCAAATTCTACAAATTTTCACATAATCAGGTTCGTGCTCACCATTAGGATTGCATGTGGTTCAATATAAAAAAAAATCAAACACATGGGTAATGTTAGGTTCTCTCTTAGCTATCCAACGATGTGATTTTTTTCACTTTTTGACAATGTTAAACATTTCATCCATAATTTCTTTTGTTTGTATGTCTCTTTTTCGCCAAAAAGCAGTGTTTGGTGTCTTTTTGTTATAAATTAACAGTTCATCAAAATTTCAAATAAATTAAATTTTTAGAAACTAAACTCCATTAAATACAAATTAGAAAAAAAATTCAATTACTTTCCAAAATTTGTAGGGGGAGCACGACCAAAATTTTGCTTTTTAGGAAGTGTCCACTTAAAAAATTAGTAAAAAATCAAATATTCATTAAAAAATTATCAGAAAAATTGTGCATCAACTACATACTATTAGCTAATTTTTGACCATATTGATTTTAAAAATACTACAAAAAATTTCACCATGCTAGGGTCATACAAGAGTTGCTATGTTATGTTTTTATGACAAAAACAACATTAATTTGTGTACGTCCCTCTTTTGAACCCCTTAATCTCAACCATTTTCAAAATAAATTAGTAGTTTAGAAAGTAGACTCAGAGCACTTCAATCCTTGTTTTTGTTCCATCTCAAAATTTTGAGTGTAACTATCCTCAATTTCACGTCCAAGGTCAGTATTTCCTAATTTTAGAAAAAAAGTGGCCACTTAAGCCCCCTTTTTGGGAACCATCTTGGTGCACTTACCCTTAAAATAAGCCATCTCCTTGCATTTCAAATCGCCTAGAAGCATTGCAGTGAAATCATGTCATTTTGAGCATTGAATCATATCATAATCATGTCATTTTGGGCATTTTTTAGGTCAATTCAAGCTTTTGCAATCATGGGTGCTAATGTTTGAGTATTCTAACATCAATCCAACATAATTCATAATGAAATATTAGGTTATCACTTCTTTTATTTTGAATTTGAATATTAGTTTTCATGTTAATTATCATTTTTGAAGTTGGAGGATTCAATTTCATTAGTTAGTGGTTTTTGATCAATCATTTTCATGTGGGTGTTTGATATTTCTTACTCCAATTGATTTAATTTTTTCTTTAATTTATTTACCACTAAAACCATTATGCACATATAAATAAGAAGCTTCCATTTTATTCAAACACCCTAGCACTCTTTTTTTACCAAAATCACTATAACACTTTTATCTCTCAAGCATTATTGTAAACAAAGATTTTGGCTTCCAAGGTCTTTCTTGCACTTCTAGGGTTTTTCATCTAAAAGGAGAAAGATGGGCCAAAATGCAATGTAAACATTCAAAATCAATGCAAGGATGGATGAAGTATGCCTAGATGCAATTTCTAAATGCAATAAACTAATAAAAGAAATTAATTATTATTGCAAAACCTAAGAAATACAAGTTGTTTGAAAACATAGTGATGTATGCAAAAACACCTAAGCGTGCAAGTAAACAATAACAAAATTAAACAAGATTGGAGAGGTACACCTGGAATATGAAGTCTTATGTAGGGAGGCTCTGGAATCCTATAAATTTGACTGGAAATGCTGACTGGGACACTTGTGCCAAGCTGGGCGACTTAGTCCAGTTTTGGAGAAAATCTGCCAAAACAGGTTTCTGCCAAATGGGTATCCAACAATGCAGAAACCAATTTTTAGGCTTGGTAGTGGGAATAGTTTTCCATAGATGGTGACTTAGTCCACCTAGGAATTTTGGGAAATTCGAGATAGGATTTCGTAGCTTTCGATTTGCACTTCCTTTACTAATGGGTGTCCAGTCCAAATTTTGCAGAAAATGGGCTGAAAATGGTCTCCAAGCTTCAATTAGGGATTTGTTGACTTTGATGACTTTGATGGATTGAAAACACCTTTTTAACGCCTTTCTCTTTGAAAAATATGCATACAAGACTTGCAAACACACATGCAAAGAGGGGAAAAGGGTTAACGGTTAGAGAATAGGGGTTTGCCTTGGTCAAACCCTAGTTTGGTAATCAAACCCTAGATAATAAAATGAAATAAAGAGATAATGATGAATGAATAACATGCAATGTCAAAAACTCACCAAAACCTTGATGTATCTAAATATGAAGATATGCAACAAGATGCTCTAATGGATGCTTGATTATGCCTTGAATGCTTGAGAATTATGATTCATTGTATGCAAAAACACATGAATGAATGCAATAAACTAATTTGGGGATGAAAATGAGGGGAAAACCCTTTATTTATACTTGATTTTACTAAATTTCTCAAAAATAACACATCATAGGCTAACCTCAAAGATAAGAGTACAATCTCGCCAGAATTTTGAAATAATTCTGATTTTTGTGCCCAGTGGGACTAAGTCGCCCCAGGTGGCCACTTAGTCCCACCAGGGAAATTTTACTAGGTGTTAGGAATTAAAGTGCATTTAATGTTTTTTAACAAGAATATTCTCAAAAATACACTTAAGTAGGGCTGGAAAGTGCATTAAGGGGTCATTTAAACATAAGAAAGGGTTGAATTAGTGATGACAAGTCTAGAAAAGCATGAGAGTTTGTTACAAATATTTACAACACTTTGAAATAAGACTTGGTAAGTGGTAAAAAGTGGTTATTTAAGTGAATTATAATGAAAGGGTTCTAGAAAAGTGTGAAAGAGGGTTACAACACTTCATAACACTTTTACAATACATCCTATAATTCTTAATGATTCTCAAGGGTCCAAGACGTAATGTGTATGTGTTGACCACATTACAACATTAAATCTAGGAAAAATCAAGCCAAAATCGACTAGGAGGGCCTGAACATGAGAACAAGTAGAAGGGTTACTTTGTCCATGTCCATAATTATCAAACATTATCAAGAATTTATCATTATCATTGTTAAGCATAGTTATCATTTTTATTTGAGCATCTATCAATATCATTGCATCATAACATGGTTGTTCTTTCATAGTTTGATACTTTGAAGAGAAACCAACAATGGAGCAAATTGAGATCTTAACTATGATTACTTTGCTTGTTATCTAAATTTCTTATTTTGAGCCAAGATCTTGAAATTCATTGTGTGGTTGTGGAAGTGTGAGTTTTGCATTGTTGTTATTTGTGATTCACATTTTCATCATTCATAATCATATTTAAGTTTAAACATTCAAAAATTCTCAACATTCACAAAGTCAAAAACTAGGAAATTTCTTCCAGACTCCATTCAAATTTATTCAAAAATTTAATTTTAAATTTATAAAAGTCAAGAATACCCTTTCATTCCAAAATTTCCCAACACCTCTTCTAAGCTATAAAATTAAATTTTTCATCATTTCCCAAAAAAATGGGCATTCTAACCTCGTTTCAATGAAAATTCTCAATTTTTTTTCTAAAACTAAGGACTTAACATGGAATTGAATCAAATGAAATGCATTGGTAGGGTTATAGACCCCTCTAATCCTATTCTAATACTCAAAATTAAAATCAATTGACTAATTTAAAATAAATAAGAAAAAAACCTCAAATTATGTTAAAATTTCATTGAGAAGACTTCAAGCATGCAAAATGAATGCATGAGATCACTTGCAAGCACATTCCCATTCTCATTCGTATTCTATTACATCCAATAATATCCAAATCCATTAAAAATTACTCCCACAATCCATAAAACAAATTTTCCAAAGAAGAGGGTTTTCTCCTCACAATTTCCTTTCCAAAAATGCATAATAAAAAAGAAAACCCTTTTTCCTATTTACCCTTTTTCCAATTTCCAAATTACAACAATATAAAATTACTTTTCCATTTATTTAAATTTCATTTCCCTCAATTTCCACAAAATCCAAATAAACATATAAATTCATTCTAAAATAATATTTATCATTTAAATAATGCATAACCTACATTTCCCAACCCAAGGAATTTCCCAAAATAATTAATAATACATAACTTCATTTCTATTTTCCCCCTTTCCTATAACACAAAATATTTCAATACCCAACATAGAAATCATTTAAATTCCTAACATTTCATTTACGAGAAACAAAGAACTTAAACTATCAATTTAATAATACATTTAATGGTCATCCATAACATATAGGGATTCTAAAATAACTCCTAACTTAGATATGGGTCAATACTAGTCAAATATGACACATACCATACTTGATTTGAGTACGATTGAGGAATAGATAGGGAGGCCCAATGTGACATATTTGAATTAACTATCGTTGGAGAATAACTCAAACCTATGTAGTCCAGTGGAGAAATTAGCCCATACCTATAACCACTCAATGCATATAGCCAAAGCACATCATAATCACCCAACGAGGTACAATAACATAAAACATAAAAGTATCATCCATTATATAAATAAATCATTTTAAACATCAACAATCAGGTTCACATTTAATCACTCCATAAATAATGCACATATCACTGAATTGAAGCATAAGGATAAACCAAGCATTTAAGCATCACATAGGCATATCAACATGAAAAATTCCAACAATTGACATGTTGAGGGACCTCATATCAAACATGCGGTGGATAATACACACCATTCAAAGCAAGAATACAACCACAGTGCCAGAAATCATAAGGAAATAGTGAAGATGAAACAGTGATCTCACATCAACAAGCTACAAATGGGAGGGGCAAGTTACACATATTTTGGCTTGAATAATTTTTTGGGTGTATTTTGGGGTTTTAAGAACCTCATGGTTGAATTCAAGGTGACAAAGAAAGTAAGAATTGACTTTTGTTTTATCAAAATATGACATATTAGGCCAAATCTACAAGAGTTTCAAGTAGGGTGAAGGTTGCCAAATCCAAGAGGTAACTCAATTTTCAAAGCACTTTTATTGCAAAAATGACCGTACCATTACGTTCAGAAGGCTCAAAAACCTAAGAATCACCTATCAAATCATCCAAATTAGACACTTTGTCTTGGGGTATTAGAGGTTTTTTTGTTCGTCATCATTTTCCATATGGTCGTATTGTACTATGTTGTCTATAGGCATTGATAGATCTACAATCAATTGATAAATATTCTTGGCATCTTTTAGAGCATATTCTATATATTCTTTGTATTGGTTTGCACTTGGTACTTGGTTATCATCATGTTTGTCACATCAAAAGTATAAACTTTGTAGGTTTATTAATTTAAATTTTTGTTTTAAATTTTATTATCACTACTAGTTGGTTATAGTTGTCACTCTTGATCATGGGAGCCTGATGCTTGTGGTTACACTAGCTTAGAGGGGGCTCAAAGCCCCGAGTGGAGCGATCATTGACTTGTCGCCCCTATCACTCCACCCTAGTGATGTTGCCATTGGCAACGGTATATTTATTTCAAAATGCTCAACAATTGATCATATGAGTGCCTGAGGGCCAATGGCCCAAGGGCCCAAAATTGACCCCCTAATGCCCTGTTTGGTTAAATTTTTCAAAAGGCCATAAATTTTTGCCATTGTTTCCATTTTTTGAAAAAAAGATCATCAAAAATTTGGCTCAATGTACTTTGCATTGAAGGAGGTTATTTTCCTAGTTTCCACTATTTGATGTTGAAATATTTTCTTTTTGAAGTCAAATCACTATTTTTGTCTCTCTAGCTCATAAATTTTTGCCAACAATCTCTAATTTTCATGGTTCTTACAATGTTGGAAAGGTATTGAGGAGCTTTATCATACCATCCATCCACTTTTTCTAGATTCATCCCCAAGTATCTTTTATTCATATTTGTGAGTATTTGCATTTTGGTTTATCACTTGGACATCATGTCACTTGGGAAGGTGTTTTTTATCCATGCACTTCATTTTAGTTCTAGAATATGTATCTATCTCTTATTGCTTCAATTATATTCTAGGGTTACTCCATATTGAGAGTTTTCCAAGTTCCTTGACATCAAGATCTAGTCAATCTTTATTTTTGTTGCTTTATTATGATTCCACAGTTGCTCCAAAGAGTTTACAATATTTTTTCACATCAAACTCATCGTCCTTTATTGCTACATAATTAAGGTTCTAGTATAATGTGCTTCCATTGTTTCTTTGCAACTGGGTAAAAGTACAAAGTTGTGTCACACTTTATAAAGGAAACAACCAACACTCATCCAAATTTTAAACTTGAATCACTAAAAAGTGGCATATATGTTTTGAATTTTTAAATGAGGTAAACTAATAAAATGTGTATTTTTTAGTATATTTTATGTTTGTATTTTTTGAATTTTTTTTAAAATTATTTGAATATATTTTTTTAATAAATTTATACTATAATTCTATTGCTGATAAAATGTTGAAAAATAAAGTTACATGAGACATCAATTTTTATATAGTAATTTTTATTTTGCTTCAATTTTTTTACATTTATATATAACTTGAAACTTTAGTGCATGGAGATATTTTTTTTTCCAATTTTGATAAAGATGTATTTTTCAATAAACATTAAAATGTGTGTGTATTAAAAGATAGTTGTTTCCATTCGATGCCTAATTTCATACTAACTATTTATGTAAAATAGAAAACAAAGTTTACCATCTTGATATAAATTCTTTTATCTAGTGCATCATATTTTTTTATATTTTTTTAATAAGTTTTAGTATTTTTCTTGACATGGTAATCAACCTAATATTTTTGTGTTGATAACCTACTTTTAGTAAAAATAAAATATGAAACATAAATAATAGTTAAACTATTCAATGCATATATTTTTAAAAACTAGACTTATGGATCTACAAAAGGGTATTTTTATATTTTAATTTTTTTTTTATTTACATCACTAGGAGTTGTTGAAATGTCAAGTTTTTCAAATAATTTTATTTTTCGGTAAATTGGCTTCAAAGTGGTGCTACATATGCATTTATCTAACAATTTTAGTTGGAAAATTTGTGGACATATCTAACTTATCTATAATGAATCGTACTAGATCATATGTTTGATCAAAATTGTTTTTTAGTTCTAGAAATACTTAAATTCAGTTTTATTGATAAGTCGGCCAAAAGTGTGGCATAGCTTTCTACTTTTACCCAACAATGCATCTCATTATGTGGGGCTATATAGTCTCTCTTGTTTCCTTCCTATGGAGGGGAAATTGATTGTATCTTTCTCTCTTTTAGAGGGTTATTTTTCTATTGTTGTTTTCCTTTTCTCCATTTGGGAGACATCATAAATGTGAATGGGTACCTAACATGGCCTCATAGCCATTACCTGTCCTTGAATTTTAACATCATTTGCATAGTAATAAACTTCTCCCTAAGTTGCACTTAAAGGGGGGTGTTGATGTAAATAGGCATTTTACCTATGTAGTCCACTAGTAGGTCATATTCACACGTTAAGTTTACTTAGGTCATAGGAATATTTTTTAAAGTCTTAGAACTGTCACACAGATCTTATCTTATCTATTTTTCATTTAGTTCTTGAGTCCTAGGTCATTTAATATTAGTTGAGTTAGTTGTATCATGTTATAGGATTAAGGCACATCTCATAATCTTGTCTATCCTATCTTTCACCTTGTCTGTCTAAGAAAGACTCTTTTACATTTGTTGCATATCATATCAATCAAGCTATTATCTTTCCATACTCTCTTGTGGAAGGTTATCTTTTATTTTGTAGGTGATTATGGAGTGTGAGCTAATTTTTAGCTCCTACAAAATGCTATAGGATAACACAAAGAGAAAGAATTAGGAGAAATAAAAGTGAGTGATAATAGAAATTCGACAACACATTTAAAACCATGTAAAAAATATGAACAATGCTATTTTTTATATTATAAGGTTTTGAATCCTTATGGTAGAAACCCCTATTGTGGCAATATCCCACCACATCAATAACTTCTACAAATACTTCCTTGTTACATTTATGTATAGCTTCCTATTACACATTTTTTTATTATCAAAAACCGTTTTTATAAAAATAATATAAAATAATAAAAAGAAAAGGAAAAAGTTTAAAAATATATTTATTACACTCATGATTTTGTCCAACAATTCAATCTTGGTGATAAACTTAAGAAAAATATATATCATCTTCTTGTTCACTAAGACTTGTTAGTTATTCCATAAAAAATCATATCAAATTTTTATTAAAAGTTACCTTAAAAAATGTTCACCATAATTCCTACACAAATATATATTAATCAAATATGTTTAATGAGCTTTAAGATGCATATTTCCAATTTAATCTACAATCAATACATTAAAGTATATTATAATTGATCTAAATAAAACCCTTTACTATTTTGTATTGTACAAATGAATCATGATATACTATGAAACCTTCTCCTTTCTTAATATTTTAATATTTTTATGACATAATTTTACCCCATTTCTTTAATCCACTCATAATTTTATTCTTTTCAATTTGTTTTAATAGAATTGTTAGATATGAAGAGACTATTATTAATACTTTTACCAACTTGCATGCATTGTTTCATATCCCATTCCCATGCTCATTTTGTATAGAATTCCTTTAGATTCATTCTAAAATTAAAATAAGTTGAATCACATTTTTCCTTTGAATTTATCTCAAGTGACTAAATGTTGCATTTATAAAATATGTAAACAACTTATATATATGTTGCATTTATAAAATAAGTAAACAACTTATATATATATATATATATATATATATATAGTCATTTGATTGCAGTATGTTTTGACCTTATAACCTCTCACTTTTGATTAAAATGACTTTACTAGATTGAGTATATTTTCACATATAAACATGAATAATTTTATTTTATTTTTAAATTTAATTAATTTATAACATTTTTCATAAATATAATTTGAAATTATAATTAATAAATTAATGAAAACAACATAAGTTTTAAAGTTGAGTAGTTATAATTCAAATATAAAATGAAATTATAATATATTGTTTGGTTAACATTTATCTTATTTTAACTTCTTTATGTGAGAATATTCTCTATCACATTTGTCCTTATTATTATGCTAGAGATACTCTAAAATGACATTAAAGAATCTCATATTATGTAAATGTAAATGAAAATGAAAATGAGAACCTCTTAACTTAAATTTGAGTCATATAATCATTAACACACTAAATAATTTATATTTAATAATAAACATAATATTAATACCAATTAACATACTTATATTTAGAAAATTTTATGTAGAATGTACTAGAGATATCATTCTCAAGATGTATACTTAAAAATATTTATTGTATTAAATTAACTATATAGATAATTATATTTTTATTATAATATTATTATATTATGATCTTATCTTATCTTATCCTCATTTTTGATTTTATTATTATATTAATATTATCTTATCTTATTCTATTTTTTTCATTTTAGGTACACAAATTTTCAAATCCCATTTTCTATTTAATTATAATAATATTATTTTATTATCTTATCTTATCTTATTTTATCCTCACTTTTTTATTTTATTCTTATTATTATCTTGTTATCTTATCATCTTATCTTATTTTGCTCAATTACATTTTTAGATAAACATTTCTAAAAATAAATATGATAATTGATTTATAAGAGTCCTAATATTATGAGACTTCTTGTTGCGAAGCAAAAACGACAAAGAAGGGTAGGTAGAAATCATAAACAATGTACAGAATGACATAAATTGACGATTGACGTTTAAGTAAAGGCCTGAATGCCAAGACTTGGTAAGAACGTCCGCTCGTTTGGAAAAGATGAGTGGCAGTAATTGCAAAGGTCAGCCTCAGATACCTCATGCCCTTCTCATTCCTCTCAAGGAAATAGAAAAAGCTTTTGAGATTTCCGATGGTCGGAGGAAAGGAAATAGTAGAAGCTTTTGAGATTTCAGATGGGCAGAGAGAAAGAATAGAGCTGAAGGAAATAGAAAAAGCTTTTGAGATTTCAGATGGGCAGAGAGAAAGAATAGAGCTGAAGGAAATGGAAAAAACGGCGGCCAGGTTTAACCCCTCCTCCGCTTTCTCTATTTTCTTCAGCTCTATTCTTTCTCTCTCACTATCTCAAATCTCAAAACTTTACCTGCAAAGAGCTTTCCAAATTACACAGAAATTTGCAGAACTCGCAGAACATGACTATTTTTAACCCCTGCTTATAAGCGGGCGCATGTCTTTCCATCTCATTGAAAGACATGTTTGTGTTTTTGGTTAGCCCATGGCAAAATATTTCTGGCTTACGTAAACCTTCATAATATTTCGTCCTTTTGGAAATCTGTGTACCCTCTATTTATCTCGCTTTTTCTAGTTAAATGTAATTGATCGATTGATTTCTCCTAACAGATTTGGCAATTTTAGATTACCTGAAATTATGGTTTATTTTATGTTGTTCTGTGAGGTCTTAGAGCTAATGTTTTTTCATCTACTTTCTTGGAAGAGGCCTAGCGTATTGAGTATAGTAGAGGATTGGGGAAGTGACATGTTTGCAAGAGTCGAGATTTGATTGTAGGGTACTAGTGGATGCAGTAGCCACTGCTTGGACGTTAGGTGGGATATGTGTTTATTGGGTGAATGCCAATTCTAGCTTACATGCATTTGACATTTAGTCCAAATTTTTAAAGCATTTGGAAGGGCATCCTTTAACAAAGAAGCATGGATTTGTCAAGTGTGGCTCCTATGCCCATCTCCAACCTTTGAATGCAAGAGGAGATCATGCAACTCTTGCAATTATCAAGTAATTGCTTTTTTTCTGGGCTTTTGATTTTGTATTATTTGTTTCTTGGGTTTGGTTGTGATGACCCTCTCAAGAGTGGGTTTAGAACCCACCTCACATGTATCTCTTCTTTTAAATTTACTCAATTAAACTTCAATTTAATTGTGTAGAAGTAGAGGGAGAGAGAATTAATTGTGTTGAAGTAGGGAGGGAAGGAGAGAGAAAAAGACATCCATCATAAGATCAGAATGATTTATGTTCCTGGAGGACTGCCGCGCAAGGTATCCTGCGGGGAGAAGCAAATCCAGGACGCCGATTTTTTTTTTTTTTTAAAGGATGGTTGAAAATTGGCTCGGGCCTTCTCTAATCGACAAAGTTTTTCAGGACATAAATGACCAAGATGAAGAGCAGAAAGTCACTTGCACAATAGCAGATATCTGGACGTGTTTTGGCCTGCAGACAGTGGCCAAATGCCATCATATTTCGCTGGCGGCTTTCCAAACGTCGCTTGTTTCCACCTTCCCCATGCGCTACTTCGGTTCCAAGCTTGTCTCCCTTGGGCTTCTTCCTTCCGATGGTAAGAGAAATTATGTGGGTTTTTGTATAATTTGATTATATAGCTCTGGTCTAAGACAATCTGTAACTGCTGTTGTTGAAGGTATTCCAAAGGACGATAAAATACAAAAAATATCTTCCCTCTATGTCCCTGCTGCAGTCTGCTCATCTGCCATGGTTGTACGGAGGTGAGTACATGTTTCGGCACGTGATTCGCCCGGGAAAAGAAACGGCTAAGATCGAATGGATCTTGTTCAACACGTTCTTCGACCTAGAGCCTGGTGTAGCTGATGACTTGTCCAAAGAAGTGGGTGTGTATCCCATTGGTCCCTTGATTTCTCCTGAGTTTGACGGCGACAGAAAGATAGCGACCATGGCGACCCCAAACTTTTGGGAAAATGACATGGAATCTTTGGAGTGGTTAGAAAAATAGTGTGAGCAATCTGTCATCTATGTGTCTTTTGGGAGTATCTCTGTTTGGAATTGCTGGCAAGTGGAAGAGCTTGCTTTGGGGCTGGAGGCTAGCCAGAGACCATTTCTGTGGGTTGTGCGCTCCGATGTGATGGATGGGGTCAGTGCCGTTCTGCCTCCAGGGTTCTTGGATCGGGTTAGAGATAAAGGTTGCATAGTGTCTTGGGCTCCACAGTTAGGGGTGTTATCGCATCCTTCCATAGCTTGTTTTGTGACCCACTGTGGATGGAACTCTGTACAGGAGAGCATCACCATGGGAGTTCCGATGCTCTGTTTTCCGTATTTTGCTGATCAGTTCCTTAACAGCACACGTATTGTACATGTCTGGGAGGTGGGTCTGCCATTGAAAGCCAATAATGATGGATTAATAGAGAAAGAGGAGTTTAGGAGAGCAATTGAGAGATTAGTTGCTACCGAAGAAGACAAGGCAATCAGAGAAGAAACCAAAAAATGAAATAGTATAGCGAAGAATACGGTGAAAGAAGGTGGGTCGTCTTTTACTAAATATGAACTATTTGTCAATGCAATGATGAAATATGCCGATGGTTACATTATTACATTAATAGACTCCATAGAATTTTAGTGGTAATTTGAAGATCCCGTTTTCTATAGATTCATTTAAGGAGAATTCAGAATCTTAGTTTCATTTATAGAAGGTGTTAGTGTTAGTTTGAATTATTAATATATATTTGTTTTGTGTTTTGTGTTTCTTTTTATGGGATTTTATTATTATATTTAGAAGTTAATAATTAGAATTAAAGAGCTGCAAATATAAATAAGAGTTAGAGATGTCACAATATAAATTTATTATGTATTTAAATCTAAACAAATAGTTTTATGTGCAATCTATGTTTGAAACAAAAGAAAATAATGTGACTATTTGGGAACTTGGCTTTATGGCAAGCCCCAAGGCAAGCACCTAGAACTAGTCTTTTGACTTCCCACACAACTAGTCAAGGAAGATTTGAGAGTGTTGTGCTTAGCCTATATGTGACTAGGACTAAGACCTATGTGCATGTATCATTTATGTTGGTGACTACAAGATGAACAAAGATGTGACTACCAAGAATGCATGTCTAACAAAATATGCCTCCAAATGAGCAAGGAAAATCAAGAGTGTGGTTCAGTTATTTGAGATAAATCCTTCTATGAGGTTGTCAATGAATCTCAACATAGAGGTAGATAAGTTGACAATTGAGAGTATTTGTAAAGGTATAGTTGAGATATTAGTTAAGGATTATAGGATGTAGTTCGCAATTAATAAAACTAATCTTCTTGTTTCATGTCCATATTCAATATGTTAGTTGCAAGGGTTTTAAAAGATATTTGAGTTCACTATAAATCAATCACAAGTCATTCTAAATTTCCATGATCACAAGTCTTTTCTGACATATGATGACAATTAAATAAGCGACTCCAAATTGACAAATTCGTTAGTCTGAAAGGACAACCTAAAGAGCCTACAACAAAGGATATTGAAAATTAAAAAAAAAAGCATTTTTAAAAATGAATAGATCATATTGTGCATCTCCATTGTTAATATACAAGGAGACTCAATCTACATTGGAGATGAATAAGGAATTGAGACTTGACAGGTTATAGTGAGAGATGTTGAAATTTTAGGAGACCTCAAGTTCTACAATGGATGGTGCAATAATTTAAACACAAGAACTCATGGGGACTAATTGTTAATGACTAAAGGTTATTATTCCAACTTATTTGGATGTTCTATGATTGAGTAATCCTTGAGTTATATAAGTTCCACATTTTTTGTATGAAAGATTGATTAAAATTTTCCTTGCATTACAATGAGATAAATTTTTTCCTCTACTACATTGACTATTATCTTTATGTTTAGGCCTTATGTGCATACTAATCTTCCTATGTATTATGAAAATCATTTTACCTTTCAATCATGTCTTGAGACTGAGAACTGTCCTCTAAATCTATGATGATATGAGACTGCCCCCTATGATTGTGTCAACTTTTGGTGAAATCACTTCATATTATCATGAAACATGGGCTTGTTTATCATCACTACCAACTAAATGCTCATTTATCTCACTAATAACTTTACATCATTTCTCAAGGAGACATGATATACCTATTCACTATCATCAAACTATCATCAAACTGTCATGACTACTTTCCTTTAAATCTCTTGCTTGTCCAACTCCATGTCTCTGCATGGCTTGAATAGAATAGTAATCTTCATGCACCTTTTGGAAATTTATTAGTATACTCATACTCGTGATTTCTCGAGTCTTATGAAGATAGAAAAACTCTAGCAACACCAACATCTATAGTCACATTTGACACTATGGTAATAACATATCTAAACTATCCTTGCTATATTTGATTGAAATTAATATTTTTATGTATGATGGTGATTCTCAAAAGACTATAACCAAGATAGATATTCCTTTATAATATTGAATTTATATGTTTAACTCCCTCTCTAATGTTGGTATGTCCTTTTGAGCTGCTAAAAGAAACATACAGATTATCATCCTTGTTTCACATACCATACATAGGATTGTCCCCTTTCACATGAATATAACTTATCATCTTATATATTTTAAAGCTCTACTAGCCCTGTCATCTCTTACCTTAGGTATCACTACTTTAATATGTCACTTATTATCTTCTTTTGTTGTCATAATGACTTATAATTTAGTAACAACCATGACAACTTAATGGTTACCTCTATACTTCTTCCTTATACCTATCCTTTTGAACATAGTATTATCACTAGAAGAGTATATTTTCATGTCTTAACATTATTTTATTCAAGGCAACAAAGGTCTTGCATAAGGTTTTGAAAAATGTATTTTACTAAATTGTCATAACTCACCTATATTTCATGCCCTTCTACAATCCTTCTATTGTCCTTAATAGGGGTGTTATTTGAAATGTTCCTTGAAGTGCCTTTGTCATTATGATTTTATCATTCATCATGGCTATTTACTTGTGTCTCTTGATGCTAACATTGTCATTGGACCCTTGGTGTCTCCTCGCTTCTTTTTTATATGCTTTGTGACTATCATCTATAGACTATGTCTAGGCCTAATGGGTAACATGACTATCCTTCATGGATTGGTATCACATACATTGAAAGTCAGTGACATGGTATGAAGTATTCACTTCATTTGATAATAGTTATAATCTCCCTTCTTTCTCTTATGGAAAACCCTTGCAAACACAGACTATGGGGATTTGGAAATGTTTGGAAGTGGTTGGAAAACATTTTCCTACACCCTTTTGATTGAGATAATAACATTCAAATGGTATTTTCCATACAAATAGACATTCAAACTTAACAATGTTGTGATTACCATTCAAACCACCTATGAGCATGATCTTATTCAAAGATGTTTATCAAAGGAAAAAAATTGAAATATACCCTCCTAAACATCTTTAAATTAAAATATTTAAACCAACTTTTCCATTCTTAAAACTCTCATATACTCAAAAATCTTTGCAGAGTGTAAAAATTTGAGCCATATAAGACATTCCTAGAAAAGTATGGGTAGTGGGGTGAAGCCACAATAGTGGTTTACAATTGAAGTGAGGAAGGAAAACTCACAAAAAATGAATGCATGGAAAAAAAATTGATTTTAGGGGTTCATACGAACCTATTGGTTCGACCGAACCAATTAGGGGTTCAGTAGAACCTGGGTTTGGCCGAACCCTCTTAATAATTTACCACCAAAAAATTCATCAAAACCCCTTATAGAAGGGGGTTCGCTCGAACCCCCTTTATTCCTCATCCCCCCTGAGACAGAAAAAAAAACTTGAATTTTGCAACTTCGGAGCTCGGTTTGAGGATGAAAATGGAGGAATATTCACAAACCCAACTGGAATCAGGTAGTCCTCAGAATGAGCTATCCAACGAATATAATTTTAATATGTTTTGGTTTTATTATGTATTTTTTTTTTAGTTTTATTAAACATAGGTTTTTCATCAAAAATGAAGGTCTCTTTTATGCACATGTGGAAAAATAGCAGATTATCAATTTTTTTTTTGAAAAATATGAGTTCACCAGATATTGAAGTCCTTGATCCAATAGAAAAAAGAAATTGAATTTCAATATATACAAAAAAAGTTATGCGTTATACGGTTGCGCTATGTCTGAATTATAATTGGTTTGACTTTGAAATTTGATTAAAGAAAAAATATTCAATAAAAAACTATCTAACCAAGTGGAAGCACTAGATATCAAAGTTACGAATCTAAATTAGAAAGAATTAGAATTTTATCCTTCATGGAAGAAAAGTTATGCATTATACGATGTGCGTCACTTTTTTAAAAAAACTAGTTTTCATGGGAGATGGAAAAAGAAGTGGAATCTGATTCCAAAAATTTTTGAAAAATATATTTTTAGAATCTACAGAAAAAATGTGACGAGACTCTAGTTTGCATCATCTTCAAATTTTTCACGGTTTAGCCGCTATAGGCACCTGAATGTGAAGATTTAGTTTAAAAAAATAATTTCAGTGTCCAGTTTGGCCAAAAATTGTAAACCACTATTGTGGGATCACCTAGTGAACTCATAGTTTTGGGAATGTGGATTAAAATTCAATAAACTCTTAGAATCTTTGCAATGTGACACAAGCCTCCCTAGATATCTAAGACATGGTGCTATCTATCTTTGCATCCTTATCTTCCTTCATTCCTTCAACACATGAAGATAAAACCCTAAAAAATATCTCGCTATGTGGGCTAACAAAAGTGAAACTCTTCCTCCTTTCCTTTGGGCACTTAGACTTAATCCAAAATTTCATTTTCAATCTATATTTTGATTTTTGAAAGACCAAAATGTCGTAGAGATGCAAAATTTACAAGTACCACCAGGTGGCACAAAGTGAAAATAGTTCCTACAAGAATCCTAGTGACAACATGATTTGGGGACTGTTGGAAACACAAGGGAAAACAATTAAGAGGGGGAGGGGTGAATCAATTGTCACGAAAATTAAAAACTTATTAACCTTATTCTTATCGATCTGATTAATAACGATGAAAGCATAAATCATCAACACATCAAAAACACACATAACACCAAGATTTTTTATGTGGAAACCTTGTTAGGGGAAAAACCACGGTGGAGGTTAGTCCACAAGATTATTCCTTGTTAAAAGTATAGCTAATAAAATTGGAATGCACATGCATTCAAACACACTTCCTAGAGCTCACTGCTCAAATACACCAAGGCTTACTACCCAAAGGAAGACACAAGTTGTCTTACAAAAACATTCAGATTACATTCGTAGGATTTTGAACTGAGAAAATAACATCTGCTAATGCCTGATTATAGTCCTGGTTAAGCACATGAACACTTCTTCACACTCTGTTTCTGCCTTCAAATGATTAGGACATTATTCACACATCTCATACACTCGCATACTTTCAAATGGAATAAAAAATCACTTATATGTATCTGCAACAAGAGATTACATCGCTACATGTTGGCTTTAACAAAATAATAAAATGAATACAAACTATCGACCCAAAACATTAAAGATTATCAATGCGAATCAACCAAGGTCAGCCACAACATAGTGAAGACCCAAAATAAAATCCTCAACCATGAAAAAACTTCAAAAAATATTCCTCGAAGATCCACAACATGCTACAATCACCTTGTTAGCCATGAACATGAAAAACATGAACACGCAAGAGAAAATCACCAATCACGAGCACAACGATCAATGCAGACATGCAACATAGATAGAGCATGATATAGAAACATCCATGAGCATCATGAAACACCAGAGAAGCATCTGCAACAACTAAACTTACTAGAATCACATCATCTTCATTCAGGAACACCAACTGAAGCAACAAAATGATTGTCAAAACACAACTGCTCATAACTCGATCAAATCTTCATGTAAATCTCTGAAACTTGACAGGATAAACTAGATATACTCGAAAACAAACCCTTTAATCCACAACCTCTGATCATCAATGTACTGAGCTCACCAACAGACTGAACTTCACTTCACCACTAACAACCTGCAACTTATTTTATTACAATTTTCTCAGTATCCTCGACATATATAGCCTTAAGTACATTAATGCCAATAGTGTTAACATCAATGACAACCACATATCAAAAAAACAACCATACCATCCAACAATCTCCCCCTTTGGCATTGATGGCAACACATGATGTGAAAAACACCATCAACGCAATTGTCTCTTAGCACTTACTCCCCCTTAGGTTTTGACTCTTTTCTCCTCAACTCTTTCACACGACTCTTCTCCCCACATGACTCTTCTCCCCAGATAATTCATAGTTTTTCACATGACTCTTCTCCCCCTTTGAAATCAATGAAAAAGATACACACAAGCTCTAAACCACATATCTGAACATCTAACTACTCCCCCTGAGTAGCAACCATCACAACATCAATCCAAATCAAGATATTGACTATGCAATGCATGGACTGATGCAAGTTAATGCATCTTAGTTTTGATTAGGAGGGGTAATCACCCCTAACTTCCCTTTGAGATACTCAAAAGTATCCTTAGGCAATGACTTAGTAAAGATATCTGCAATCTACTCCTTAGTAGGCACATACTCCAATTTGACTTCCTTTTCACTCACTTTCTCTCTCAAAAAGTGAAACTTGTTAGATATATGCTTGGTCTTTCAATGCAACACCAAATTATTGGAAATGTTAATTGCACTTGAATTATCATAGAATATAGCAATAGGTTCATCATATGAAACTATAATATCTTTCAACATCTGCTTCATCCACAATACTTGAGTACAATTGTTAGCAGTAGTAATGTATTCTGCCTCTGTAGTAGATAAAGAAATGACGTTCTGCTTCTTAACCATGAAATCAGTTTCTTTCCCAAGAAAAATGCACCACCACTAGTACTTTTTTTGTCATTCACATCTCCTACCCAATCAACATTAGTAAAGGCACTCAAAGTAAGGTAATCATCTTTAGGATACCAAAAACCAAAATCAATTGTCCCCTTCAAGTATCTAAAAATCCTCTTCATAGTTCAGTCACATGAGATTCCTTAGGATCAGCTTCGAATCTTGCAACAATACATATGACATTCATGATGTCAAGTCTAGTTTGTGTCAAAATAGAGTAATCCACAAATCATCAATTTGTATCTAGTCTGGTTTTCTTTCAGAGAATCATCATCTTGTGTCAACTTACATCCAGTCACCATGGGTCTACCAACTGGCTTTGAATCTTCCATACCAAACTTCTTTAACAATTATTTCACATACTTGGATTGAGATATAAAGATCCCTTTATCTAACTGAGTAATTTGCAATCCCAAAAATAATTTCATCTATGCAATCATAGACATCTCATTCATTTTGCATCTCATCAACAAACTTTATGCACAAACTATCATCTCCTCCAAACATGATATCATCAACAAAGACCTCCATAATCAAATCTTTATCATGATCAATCTTGAAATACAAATTACTATCAGTAGTACCTTTGTTAAATCTAGGCTTCAACAAATACTTTTCCAATCTGGCATACTATGCTCTTGGGGCTTGCTTGAGTCCATATAGTGCTTTTTTCAACCGACAAATGATATCTCCCTGATCAGTCAATTGAAATCCATCAGGTTGCTCAACATACACCTCTTCTTCTAGTTTGCCATTTAGAAATGCTTACTTGGTATCCATCTGATAAACCTTGAAGTTTTTGTAAGAAACATAAGCAAGAAATAGTCTCATAGCTTCAATCCTAGCAACAAGGGAAAATGTTTCTTCAAAGTCAATTCCTTCCATTTGAGAATATTCTTTACAGACTAGTCTTGCTTTGTTTCTAACAACTTCACCTTGCTCATTTAGTTTGTTTCTAAATAACCATTTAGTTCCAATTACATTTTTGTCCTTAGGTTTAGGAACAAGAATCCATGTATCGTTCTTCTCAATCTACAATAGTTATTCTTTCATTGCTTCCACCCAGTGTTCATCTAAGTTGCATGCTTCATTCACACTATTAGGCCCAGTCTTTGAAATCAAACGGTATTCTTCTACAATTTTTCTCCTAGTCTGGACACCTTTGTTCTTATCACCTATAATATGATCTTTTGAATGATTTAGTCTTATATACCTTGGAGTCTTAGGATGTTCTTGAGCTTCAGGCTCTTGTGATCTCTCTTTTGCACTTTCACTAGTTTCTCCTTCATCTTGATTTTCTTGATTCATCAAAATGATCTAAACTTGATTTGAAGTCTAAAATTTCTTTCCTGAACTATCATTCTGATCATCTAAATCATATCCACAGCTTCTGGATAATCTAACTATGTCTTCATCAACCTTGACATTTATACTTTCAACCATTTTCCTCAATCTCTTATTGTAGCATCGGTAGGCCTTGCTTTTAGTAGAATAACCAAGAAAGATTCCTTCATCACTCCTAGCATCAAACTTTCCTATATCTTCATCTCTTTTAATAAAGCATTTACTCCCAAAGATTTTGAAGTATCTAATAGTAAGTTTATGACCGTACCATGGCTCATAAGGAGTCTTACCAACTTATCACCTTTGATTTGTACCCAGTTGAGAGTGTAAACAACAGTGCTCACAACTTCTCTCTAGTAGATATGAAGAATATTTCCTTCTAGCATCATAGTTCTAGAAACTTCTTCAATTGTCATGTTCTTCCTTTCCACAACTCTATTTTGCTGAGGAGTCTGTAGTGCAGATAATTGTCTCTTTATCCCATGATCTTCACAAAAAGAATTAAACTCATTGAAAGTGAATTCACCACCACTATCTGATCTCATACATTTAATCTTCAGACCTATCTCTGTCTCAACCATAGCCTTAAAGATCTTGAACTTCTCAGAGCTTCAAATTTCTCCCTTAAGAAAGTAACCCACATCATTCTAAAATAATCTTCAATAAGTAACACGAAATACCTGTATCCTTGCAAACTTTTGACTCTAGAAGGACCACACAATTCAGTATGCACAAGCTCCAACAATTCATTTGAACAATGTTTTTTGCCCCGAAATGAAATTCTAGTTTGCTTCCCTAACTGACATTCCTTGCATATAGTATTAGTAGGTTTCATCAACTTAGGAAGATCTCTCACAGCCTAAGTAGCTAGAACTTATCTTGATAATATTGTCAAAGTTACCATGGCACATTCTCCTATGCCACAACCAAATTTCATCAACTTGAGCAATCAGACAACTTTTACCAGCAGCATTCAAGTGAAAGAGATTACCTTTAATTTTTGTACCAAAAGCAATCACATTTCTAGAACTCCCAAATATTCTACACTTTCCATCCTTGAATTGCAGATTGTAACCCTTATCAACCATTTTTCCAACACTTAAGAGATTATGCTTTAGACATTCCACATATAGAACATCATCAGTATTATGCTTACCATCAAGAGAAATGCATCCTCTGCCACAGATTACACCTACTTTGTCATCAACAAATCTTACAACACCACCATCATAATTTTCTAAGCTCTCAAACTTAATTTTATCACTTGTCATCTGATGAGAGCATCCACTATCAATCACCCATTCATCTTTTTCTTCAACTCGAGCAGCTAGGGCTTTCTCCACATTTGTACAACTAGCAGATTCAGTAGGGGTTGGATCATTTTTGTTGATAGCAATAAATACCCATTCGTCCTCACTTACATTCCCTTTATCAGACTCATCATCTGTCACACCTTCATCAACAACATAATAACACTTTCTTTGAAATCTAGGTTTGTTAGGTTTTGACTTAGGAACTCTTTTCAGACACCTTGATGCAAAATGACCTATCTTATTGCAAGAAAAACATTTAATAGGAAACTTCCCTTTATACTTACCTTCTCCTCTGGCTTCCATTTTGACAATAAGAGCTTCAAGCTTGTCTAGAGTTCTCTCTCTTCTTCAATCTCTCTCATTTCCTCCTCATACTTGAATACCTTTCTAGAAGAGCTTTCTCCCAGATCATATCTTTGCTTATCTCTTTCGAAGGTAGTAGCCTTGAATGCAGATCTTGTCTTAGGAAGAGCATCACCAAATTCACTCAACTCAAAAGCAATAAGCTTACCAATCAACATGTCTCTCGTTACATTTGTTACAGTTTGGAGCTCCTCAATAGCAATAGCTTTTAATTTGTATGCAATAGGAAAGGATCTAAGCACTTTAGCAACAATCTATGATTCTTCTAATCATCCATCGACACATCTGATACCACACACAAGTTCATTCACTCTTTGCATGAAAGAAGTAATGTTCTCATCATCACCCATTCTCAACATTTCATATTTCTCTTTCAAACTTTGCAACTTAGCAATCTTCACATTAGCATCACCTTCATACAAAGTTTCCAACTTTTTCTAGATCTCATAAGCAGTCATCAGATCCATAACATTTTTCATCTCAGAATCAACCAGAGCACTCAACAATGCTTCCTTAGCCTTGATATTGTACTCGACATCCTTAATCTCAGCAAAAGTAGAAGGACCATTCTGTGGGATAACATACCTATTCTTTGTAATGTTCCAATAGGGTTCACCAATGTATCTCAGATGACACTCCATTTGAGTCTTCCATAGAGAATAATTTGTTCCATCAAATTTCAGACTATCCTTCTTGTATGTCGCCATCCCAGATCATGTCAAGTTGTTCAACTTCTTCCAAGGAACTTGCTCTGATACCAATTGTTGGAAACACAAGGGTAGACAACTGAGAGGGGGGGTGAATCAGTTGTCACAAAAATTCAAAACTTATTAACCTTATTCTCAGATCTGATTAATAACAATGAAAGCATAAATCATCAACACATCAGAAACACACATAACACCAATTTTTTTTATGTGGAAGCCCTGTTAGGGGAAAAACCACGGTGGAGGTCAGTCCACAAGATTATACCCTATTAAAAGTATAGAGAATAAATTAGGAATGCACATGCATTCATGCACACTGCCTAGAGCTCACTGCTCAAATACAACAAGGCTTACTACCCAAAGGAAGACATATTGTCTTACAAAAACATTCGGATTACATCCGCAGGATTTTGAACTGAGAAAATAACATCTACTAATGCTTGATTATAGTTTTGGTTAAGCACATGAACACTTCTTCACACTCTACTCACTCTTCTCCACACTCTGCTTCTTCCTTCGAATGATTAGGACATTATTCACACATCTCATACACTCGCATACTTTCAAATGGAATAAACAATCGCTTATATGTATTCACAACAAGAGATTACATCACTACATGTCGACTTTAACAAAATAATAAAATGAATACAAACTGTCGGCCCAAAACATTAAATATTATCAATGCGAATCAACCAAGGTCGGCCACAACATAGTGAAGACCCAAAATAAAATCCTCAACCATTTAACATCTTCAAAAAATATTCCTTGAAGATCCACAACACACTACAATCACCTTGTTGGCCATGAACATGAAAAACATGAACACACAAGAGAAAATCACCAATTGCAAGCACAACGATCAATGCGAACGTGCAACACAGATATAGAATGATCTAGAAACATCCACGAGCATCATGAAACACTAGAGAAGCATCCACAAGAATTGATATTACTAGAATCACGTCATCTTCATTTAGGAACACCAACTGAAGCAACAAAATGACTGTTAGAATACAACTGCTCATAACTCGATCAAATCTTCATATGGATCTCTGAAACTTGACATGGATAAACTAGATATACTAAAAAAAAACCCTTTAATCCACAACCTCTGATCATCAACATACCAATCTCACCAACAGACTGAACTTCACTAACACCACTGACAACCTGCAACTTATTTTATTACAATTTTCTCAATATCTTCGACATATACAACCTTAAGTACATTAAAGCCAATAGTGTTGACATCAATGACAACCACATATCAGCAACACAACCACAACATACAATAGGGACATAATTCATTGACCCAAATATTCTATTATGACAATGCAACATTTCATTCATGCTTGCAATAATATAATAATTTCACACAAATGATGATACTCCAATAGGAATGAAAATGCACAATGCACTTTAGGAAATATTACCATATGGACACCTTTTGACAATTCAGGCATATGACATACACCACATTCACTTTCAATGTATCAATCACATAAGACAATTCACAATGCTAAATCATGACCCAAAAAATTAACACCGAATTCCAAATCAATGCAACCATAGGAACACATCCAAAGAGAACACACAACCATAAAATAGACCACTCAAGGTTCGCTACACATTTACACTTAATAGGAACTGAGACATCGAGATGAAAATCACACATTAATGTACGTGAAAGATCAAGGGTCTAACTACCTTCACAAAAAATAATTTCTCAACACATAATACTAGGGAAAACTGGGAAAAACCACTTGATGCCAATAACACACACACATACATGAAGACCCAACAAAAAATCTCACACAATGAGCAATATATCAAAGAGTGAGCATTTTGCATCTTAGGTTACTCTCAACCATGGGTATCTTCCCATCCTTGTCAAATGTGTTAGGGATTAGGAGACACTCTTCCTCCTCAAACTCATTATATGATTTGGTTCATAATGAACCCTATAATTCCACCCAAGGAACCCATACAAGAACACTAACTATCAAAAACAAATACTTGAGCGATCAAACATAAAGCACCCAAAACCACATGGGAAAGAAAATTAACTAGAGATCTAAGTGCTACAACATGGGCTCTAATATCAAATATAATTCCCCAAGACAACACACTCATAACAAAACATGGAAAAACATTTTTTTGAAACAATGACAACAAGGTTGCTAATACAAGAACAACATGTACCTACACAATAATGTGCACACAAGTGTCATGTAAAACACAATGACACAATAAAAACAAAAATATGACCTCACCATTGCACTAGGAAGGTGACAATAGTGGAAGACTAATGCTCATTGGATAAATCCACCACAATAAACCCACAAGAGAGAGGATGTCACCTGCATGACGATCAGTTATAAACCCATGATCACATTCTCATAACACTAATCTAGGATAGGGTGAAGGAATAATCAACCTCCAATCCACATCTAGACACACCAAAATGACTCTAAACACTAGGGAAAACCTTCATATGAGGTTGCCTAACTAGGAGGCACAAAATCTCCACTAATTGGAATGATGTCGTGTCACTTCCAGAAAACCACTTGCTTCCCAAGACATTAAGTCACAATGTGAAGTTGAAAAAGTAAATGAATACTACTTCATAACACCCCTTGACCTATGAGGAATGTTGAGAATATAAAAAAAAAGTCAACTATGAAGGCTTTTAACCTTCCCAAGTCTCCACAAGATTGAGTGAACAATCTCCCTAGCCCTAGGTTTGACAATCAGGAAACTTTAGAAGAAGGCACACAAAATGAAGCAAAATATATCAAAACGTCACTAGTAAAACACATAGGGACATGCTATAAACATCCCTAGAATCTTGAGACCATAAAGAACTGAAAACAAGGGAAATAGGGGGCCTTTACCTTTTGGGAGATGGAACACAAGGGATAAGGGTCTATTTCACTTAGTTTCACTCAAGGAAACCCTAGAGATCTCAATCCAAGGATGGAGTGAGGGAAAGAGATGTGCTAAAATTTTTCCTAGGGTGTGATTAAAGGTATAAAGCGGGTTCACCACCAAGCTAGGGCTTGGAAAGACAAGAAATGAATGTAACATGAAATACCTAACTAGATGACCTAGGGAATGAAATTGAAATGTAGAATAAAAGACTGAGAAAGTACATAGGTGCACTTGGAAGAAAGATGTGATCAAAACAAGCTCAAAAACCTTGAAATCCTAATTATTTGATGCTCACTGGGACTCATATGCCAGTTTGGGAGATTTAGTCCCAGACTAGGGTTTTTGTGCCAAAACTGGAATCTATCAGTAACAAATCTGAATCTCCTGAAATATGGAAAAAAGGTAGTACTAGGACTCATATGCCACAAGTGGTGATTTAGTCCCATTATTAGGGTTTGGCAGAAATTTTGGTATTTTCTGGTGATCTCCTGTAGCTTCCTTCTTGTCGAATATCTAAGTCGAAAACCCTGATTTGCAACTTGTAGGTGACTTTTTGTGATCTTGCAAGTAAGGAGACAACTCTACCAACTTTCTTCAATCTTATAACTTAGTCTTCAAAGATCCTTAAAGCTCCAAAACACCTAGATCTGCAATACATGTGGTTGTCATAAACAAGTGTCAAGATCTTTGTGAACATTTTCTGACTCTTAACTATGGAAAATAATTCTTTTGTTTTTGGATTTTCTGTTTTAAGGAAAATAAAATTATGTTTGTTTTTGGATTTTATATTTTTTAAAAGGATGGTACTTATTGCTATGTAGGAGGTGGTAATACGGGCCTTCTAGCCACAAGATCTACTTCCTTCCTCTTTATCTAAGATGTTGGTTGTGTTTCTCCAGAATGTGTAAGGGTGAAATCTACTAGTGTAAATAAGATAATTGAACTGAAAAGAATCCCTTGACTACCAATATGTACTGCCATGAGGTTGGATGATGTCAATATATCTTGGACTAGATCATTACTAGAATTTAGTGATTGATTTTGATCATGCTTTGGATTAAATTCTCGAAGTATGTCCTCTTGCTCATTGAATGATGTAGAGTCATTGTCAATGTGATCAGTGATAGATAGCTCTTGATCATTGTCTTCAACTTTTTAGTTTGAGATATTTTCAATGTTGGCATTAGTGTTCAGACCCACACATCAAAGAGAGGAAAAAATCTTGATTGTTAGGAAATAGGGGTTTGCCTTGGTCAAATCCCATTTAGGTAATTAAACCTTATGATGAAACAATGAAATATGAACATGAAACATGAAATATGAAACATAAATAATGATACCTTGAATGATGTCTTGAGATGCAAATCAACAATCTAACATGAAGTGGCCATGTAGTTAATGTAGATCTTGATTTTGAATTAGATGTAGAACAATGCTTAATCTTGGATCTTGAATGCTACATCACAACACTAGCTCAAAAACATGCTTGATGCTTTATGCACTTGACATGATAATAGATCTTGAATTGCTGCAACAAATGATGAAGAAATCTTCTTTTGAATGCCTTAGAAATGCTCTTGAATACTCTATGAAACTCTTGTGAAGTCTTAGGATCTTTAAATATTGATTGCTTAAGTTGATATCATGAATGCTTAGGTGAAATAATGATTTGAAACCTTATTTATATATAGACATTCGATCCAATTTACCATTTATTAGATCCCAAATGATGACATTCATGAAATTTGAATTCAAAACCCTGATTTCCTACTCAAAACCCTGAAAAGGGGCCAAATGGGACTCATACACTACTTGTTGTATATAGGTCCCATCGAGGTGGGACTCATATTCCCAAGGTGGCATATGGGTCCCACCAGGCCTTTTTGGATAGAGGAAATGTCGGGGAGTTAAGATATTAAGTGTATTTGTTGATTATGTCAAGATCTTGGTTGAAATAAGCCTCAAGATGCATAATAAAGGGTCTTAGGGGCCTATGAATGATGATACGAAGGTCATAAATGCAAGAGGGACCAAAAATTAATGTGAAGGTGTAAATAAATACACTTTGCAACACTAAATTATGGAAAGATTAGGTCAATTTAGGTTAAAAGGGCCCTAAACCCAATTTGAATGTGTAAAACACATTAGGTTAATTTTAATGTTAATCATTCCCAAATTAAGTGTGAAAAAGGGCGACATTTTTCTACACTAAATTTAGCCCCCACTTTAGTGAGAGGAGGAACTTGCTTAAAACTTAGACTAAAGTAGACATTCAAGAGGGGTCCACATGTACCAATGTGAATGGTCCAAGATGACAAAGATCGGGGGGTGGTCAAGCCACTAGGATCCATGATCCTACGTCAAACCAACATAAGCACAAAGGACACACACAAGGTGTATGCATCAAGATACACAAACATATAATGTCAATGAATAAAGAAAGAACAACAAAAACAAGGAAAGATAAAGAGAGGTGGATCAAGCCTCCACCGTTTGTCCCACATGTTGTGGATCAGATCTAAGCTATTTTTCCAAATATGCACACTCACTCTGAGGCAACGAAACTTCATGTTGTCTGTTGGGTGAGTATCAAAAAAGGGT